>JAAGKR010004782.1:0-57452 GCA_011419295.1 Clarias macrocephalus | reverse complement strand
ATGGAAGATGAAAATACATATAAAGCTGGTGAATCTCCTCCTGTTTTCCTCTCCTTGAAACAGGCTCCTCAGAAGGTGGGGGTGTTTGTGGATTATGAGGAGGGTCTGATCTCATTCTACGATGTTGATGCAAAGTCTCATATCTACTCTTTCACTGGTCAGATTTTCACTGAGAAACTTTATCCAATACTTAACCCCTGCGATAATGAGAAAATGAAAAACTCAGCACCACTGATCATCTGTCCTTTCAGTCAGATCTAATCTAAAATTATGAATTTATTTTTCAACACGTTTTATCTCAATCATTATCATATACATTATTATTTCATTTACTGTACATTTGCAAAGAATAGACTTTAGACAATGTTATATTGCAGTTCATTAATGCTTTCCATAAGGTTCCCATCATTAAGCGATCTACATGATGTGTATATACATATATATATATATATATATCACAAACCAAGTGTCTTGACTGTTCACTGAATATGGTAACACTGGAAAGTTATTTTAGGTTGCTTCCTAGTTCATAGCATTAAAAAAAGAAAAGAAAAAAGAAATAGTATAACGGAAGGCCTCTTAAAAGTCATGAAAGTCTCAGACAAGTACAAAACAGAAATAGAGAAATACCATACTGTAGTTTCCTAATAAATTTCCTAATGTTTAGCAGCAAAAATAATTATACAATGAAATCATTTCTAACCAATTTTGTATTTTTTTATATTGAAATTCCTAACTGTTGTTGTAGAAAGTATTACCTTAAGAAGATCAATAAAAATTAGACAAAGACACAGCTGACCTTAAATTAATATTTTTATTATCACATATTTAGTCACAGCCATTTAATGAATTCCAAAGAATAATATTCATATGATAATTCTGTGCAACTACACGGGGTGGGCCATAAGTTTCTATACGTAGGGGAAAAAAAAAATATATATATATATATATATATATATATATATATATATATATAGGAATACATACAGTACTGTATATGGTGAAAATTTTATAAAACACCAAGGCTGTGAGAAGCAGTTCTACAACTCTTTGCCCACAATTCACTTGATCATTCCCCAGGAAAATAAAGCGTACATCACATGAAACATTCATATTGAGGTTCCTCACATAAAGGTGTGCTTACAGAGTATAATGCATTCATATTAATTAAAGAACATTTAAGAAAGTTTAAAGCTTCATAAGATTTAAGAAACAATACATAAGAGGAAGTGCAGTTGTGATGGAGATCAACACAGCTGTGATGTGGTCGTAGGGACGTGTCTCCTTGCTGGTTTACAATCCATAATTATTAGAGGAGCCAGTTTGTTGTTTAGGATGATAATGTTATCAGATGTGCATTCTTGCTGCAACTGCTTCTGTGACTGGTTTTGAATATGAGGTTTGACAGTGTGACAGGTTTGACATATAGTTGCTCTCCCCTCAGTACTGAAGACCATCCGAGCCTACTTTCACCTCCCAGTGCATCTTATCCAGTCATTAACTCGGAACTAGTTTTTCCTCGACAAACCAGGAACCACAGTAAGGATGATGTTCTTTGACTTCTCAAGCGCCTTCAACACCATTCAACCGGCATTACTGGGGGAAAAACTAAAGAACGTGCACACACTGTAGACACCTCCTTGGTTTCCTGTATCATGGACTATCTGACCTGCCATCCACAGTATGTCATATTACAGAACTGTGTGTCCGAAACTGTGATCTGCAGCAACTGAGCTTCTCAAGAGACTGTACTGTTTTCTTTTCTCATCACCCTCTATACATCCGACTTTAGATATAATTCAGAGTTATGCTATTTGCAGAAGTTTTCTGACAACTCTGTAGTTGTTGCATCCAACACGGTGAGATCTCTGAGTACCTGTCTGTGGTGGATGTGGAAAACATCTTAATTTTCTGGTGTGAGTGTAATCACCTACAACTTAACATCAGGAAAATAAAGTAGATCGTGGTAGCCTTCAGGAGAAGTAAGACCCATGTGACTCCTATATCTGTCCATGGCTGATAGTGGACATGGTCTCAGAATATATATGTCTGGGATTTTATTTGGACAACAAAATGGACTGGTCACATAGCACAACGGCAATCTACAAGAAAAGACAGAGCCGGTTGTATTTTCTGAAAAGGCTCAGGTCTTTTAACATCTGCAACACCATTCTTTGGATGTTTTATGGAACCGTTGTGGCGAGTGTCATTTTTTTATGCTGTGGTCTGTTGGGGATGTAACATCGAAGCGTCAGACAGAAATAAACTGGACAAAGTGATTAAAAGGGCTGGATCAATGCTAGGAATGGAGCTTGACACTGTGGGTGTAGTAGCGAAGAGGAGGATTCTGTCCAAAATACAATCCATCTTGAACAATCCTTCTCACCAACTATTCAGTGTTCTCTCCAACCAGAGGAACAAATTCAGCCAGAGACTTGTGGTACTGGTACCACAAGTCTAAGTGGTACTGTTTTTTTTTTTCTGTCCTTAGTGGCAGGGCAGGTTCTCTTGATGCCCCGGGCAAACCCTGGTTGGAGCCTTGTGCTGCTTCCTGGTTAGCTTGTGATATACTGCACGAAGGGACAGAGGCTTCAGAAAATTACTGTTCACCTATGTTTACCTCTGGTCTTGGATTGTACATGTATAGCAAGGGTTCCCCCATTTGTCCCAAATATCCCTAATGAAAGCAAGTTTGTCATTCACATGGTGAGCAGCTCTTTTATTTTGGGCCAATGGGACATGATAAATAAAACCTTTTTTTTTCCCGTAAAGATACTTCAATATTTTCTCTTACAATAAAAGATTTAAAGTCTCAAAAATTGTTTTGTTTAAAGACCAGATTGATTAATCTGTTATTGCACTTTTTGTCTAATAAATTAACATCACCAATTTTTAAAGACTGCAAAGGTTTTCCTGAAGAAAATTGCATACAACCTTGTAAGAGGAATAAGAACTTTGCAAACTTTTTCATATCCCCATATTTTCTTATAAAATCATTGTAAGATAGTATTTTACCACTGGAGCTCAATAAATCATGAAAAAATTGTATGCCATCTGTCAGGGATAACCCATAGAGGGCGCCGTGCGCCCAGAGACTTTTTCTGTTTGAAGTTTTTCTAAGTTTCGTTTGAACTTCATTGCACCTCGGTCAGGTGATGTGGGCGCTTACCTGAACCGAGTTGGCTCATTTGTTTTATTATAAATAGTTTGTTTCAGTTCCAGTTCGGGTTCTTGCATCTGTTGAGTTAACCTAGTAAATGTTTAGTTCATGTTTATTAGTGAAGATCCTTGTTTTTTAGTTTGTTTTTGCATAAAGTTTATCTATTGTTTGATTTCCTTTATTTCTTATTAAAAACATAATTAAAACCATTGAAACCTCTGCGTTTATGCCTCGCCTGCAACACCATCAGTATTGTGATACAATCATTATACCAGTCTGCTTCATAGATATATTGTTCATAACAATAGTTCTGTTATTCCACAATGACCGATTGTGTGGAGAAAAATTCTGTATAAAGGACATTTTCCCAAAGAGCAAATCTTGTTTGTGAAAGTCAGATAACTTTAGACACCTCAAAATCACACTTGAATAGAAAATCAGTACCTCCAACCTTGTTAAAAATGTTATTAGGGATATGGTACCATATAGAGTTAGGCTGAGAAAGGCACTCTTTTATCCATTTGACTCTAAAAAATGCAATTACAGATTCTAGTTCCATGGCTCTTAGACCCCCATTTTCATAATCCTTGACTAACTGAGATTTGCATAGGTAATGAGTTGTATTCCTCCATATAAATGTAAATATTATGGAATTAAATAATTTTATTGATTTGGGTGAAGTTATAAAGGGAATAACATGAATAAGTAAGATTTGATAAACCTTCTGTTTTAGACAATAAAATTCGACCAAATAAGGATAATTTACATTTAAGCCAATGATTCAAAGATTTCTGAACAGCTTTTATTTTAGGAGCAAGATTCAAACTCTCAGTGTCATGTGGGCTCTTTGAAATCACCAGGCCATGGTACTTTATCTTATTTTTTACTGGAATTTCAATTATGTTGAAAAAGTCACGACCATGAACAGCCAAAAGTTCACATTTCATAAGATTCAAAGTCAGTCCAGATGCTTTAGAAAATGAGCTTATTTTATCGATTACTATTGAAACCATTCTTGTTTTTAAGAAAAAGGACTGTATCATCAGCGAATTGGCTAATTATAATCCATCCATCTATCCATCCATCCATCTTTAACTGCTTATGCAATATCGAGTTGCGGGGGTAGCAGTTCCAACAGGGAACCCCACACTTCTCTTTCCCAGGCCACATCAGCTAACTCTGACTGGGGAATCCCGAGGCATTCCCAGGCCAGTGTGGAGATATAATTTCTCCATCTAGTCCTTGGTCTGTCCCGCGGTCTCCTTCCAGCTGGACGTGCCAAGGACACCTCCATAGGGAGGCATCCTAGTGACATCCTTACTAGATGCCCGAACCACCTCACCTGACTCCTTTCCATGCAAAGGAGTAGCGGCTCCACTCTGAGCTTCTCACTGATAACTGAGCTTCTTATCCTACTGTATCTCTAAGAGAAAAGCCAGCTACCCTTCTGAGAAAACCCATTTCAGCTACTTGCATTCGTGATCCCCCTCATGGCCCTCAGGCGCAGAGTAGCGACCCTCTCGTCCACTGGGGTAAACTCCAACGTCATGGAACTCAGCCTGGGACTCGTGAGTATCCCCACACCCGTCTGGCACCTGACACCCTGGGCAACTCCGGAGAAAAACAAAGTCCAACCCCTATCCAGGAGTACGGATCCAGAGCTGAGGCCGTGCATCGAGGTAAGCCCCTCCAGATCTAACTGATAACGCTCCACCTCCCACACAAGCTCTGGCTCCTTCCCCCACAGAGAAGTAATTTTCCACGTCCCTAGAGCCAGCTTTTGGTCTGGTCCGTCGAGGCTCTCCGCCTTCACTGCTACCCAAATAGCAGGGCACCCCACCCCACTGGTTTCTCTCGCAGGTGGTGGGTCCACGAGATGTGGGGGGGGGGGTATCCACGTTGCTCTTTCGGGCTGTTCCCGGTTGGGCCCCGTGGCAGACCCGGCCACCAGGCACTCGCTGACGGGCCCTCTGTCCAGGCCGGCTCCAGACATGGGCCCCGGGCTTCCTCCTGGCACGGTCACTCTTCTCCCTCCTCTTTTTTTTTTTGCAGTTAGGAGTCGGTGGACCCGCCAGTGGGTCCAAGTGCATTTTTTTCTGGTAACCATAAAAAGAACTTAAAATGCTCCGTCATTTTTGATCATATATATAAGTGTAGTACATAATTTAAATCTGCAAAGGGTCTACATTTTTTTATGTATACTCACTATATGAACAAAAAATTGTGCTTTTGTAAAATAAAGAAAATAAACAGCCGTCCCAGTCTCCGTGAATATCTTTCTGAAACCCGTCAATAAAATTAACTGAAACTCCGCGAATACTTCACACACCGACATGAGAAATATATCTATATAAAGCTTAAATGGTCTACTTTAAAATAAAGCAAATTTAAATAAAAAATAAACATTCTCATTTTATGTAATCCGTATGAATCCGAGGAGAGGCACAGTCTTTCCTTCGCACTTCATTATCTGATAATGACCGGAGGCAGAACACGCCCACAGGACACGCCCACATGCTATTCACAGGAAAAACGCGCTGTAGAGGTTTCTGAAGCTCTACAAAGAGATGTTCCCATAGCGTTTTCACGCAGCATTGAGTGTAGCTTTTGAAAGGGAACAACACTGAAACTCCGGCAGAAAACGGGTGTGTTTTAAAGAGTTATTTGCTCCACCGGAGGAGGAGAATCCAGCAAGCTGTTACCATGGGTGAGTTATTAAGTCTCATATAATCCTTATTCTGATCATATAAATCTCATATTATTTTATTTTTACATACACAGTTCAGGGTAGCATGTAGAAAACACTGCTATTCGGGCTACCATACTGCCGTATGTAGCTTAGCACAAACCTGCTAGCTCCCGGTGGCTAAAGCTAATGCCTGATGTGATGGTTGTCAGTATCAGCTGTGGTGTAAATATTCCAATTTATTTCACCCAGTTTTGGATAAATTTAGCTTACGGTGGCTATTTGGTTCCGTTTTTAGTTAGTTTATGACCCTGGTATCTATGAGGTTATTAACACAAACACTTTAGCTCCCGGTGGCTAAAATTCTGCCTCATGTAGCTTATTGATATTCAGATATAAGAATAAAAAGCACCTGCTTTTTTGTATTTGTTGTATGGAATTACAAAAGCGTATGTTGTCATTATGCATGGTGATTGATGATGATGATGATATACAGTAGTTTCTTTTCTGTCATCATGCTCATGTTGTATTTTTTATTTTATTTTTATGAACAGTTGTGACATTGAAAATGACCTGTTTGATAGAAAGCAAGAGCTCTGGATTCTGGATGGAAGGGGTCTGGATGTTGGTAATTTTAAACTGGATGGACACACAATAAGTATCTGTCTGTACCTGTGACTGTGTACAACCAGCACATGGACTGACCTCGGGTTACAGAAGTGTTGCTCCAGCTAGTAACATGGTCTGTGTGCAGTGTAAAGCAGTGTATGGTAAGAAGCAAAAAAACCCATGGAAACGCCAGGTATGTAATGTTCACTTATGTCTTCAGTTAAACAGGAACTGCTCTTTGAAAGTGGCAGAAAGATGTATGACTTTGGTGTAAGAGTGGACTAAACACCCGTTTTTTTTTTTTTTTTCATTTTATTTTGCATGGCCATATTTATGCCATGAATTTAGCTTCTGTGTATAAGATGATCTGTGTCCCTCTCCATTCAATCCTGAACATTTTCTTTGCACTATGGAAGTGAATAGGTTATGTATAGGGTGTAAGAGTGAGTTATTCTGCTGGTCAGTTAACGATATTCTAAAAAACCTCCAAACAAAAAATATATGTTTTGTCCTGAAATAATTTTCTTTTAGCACTTCCCTGTGTCACATACCTGACTGAAAGGCTCATTATGCCTTTCAAAGACCCCATTATTTGGGTCTTTGTCTTCTCTAGTGTGAAGTAGAGCATTATTCATGATCATTCACGCCTCCTCGCATACGGCCTTTATAAACAAAATGTGTCTTAGGAAATGTAAATGAATATACAGTGCAACCTTGGATTACGAGCATATTTCATTCCAGAAGTGGACTCGTATTACAAAACACTCATAAACCAAATCTAATTTTCCCATAAGAAATAAAGAAAACTCAAATTATTTGCTCCACAGCCCAAAAAAATAAATACATAAAAATAATTGATACAATATATAATGTAAAAATAAAACAAATTACTTGAACTTTTACCTTTAAAAAAAAATAAAAATAAATCCAGACAGAAGTGTTTCTGTTTGTGCGTGCAGGCGTCTGTATTTATGTGTGTGGAATTAGCCCCTTCCTTCACCTCGTCTTACACAGTAAAACTCCTCCCTCCCCCCACCTCGCTTTTTAAGTTTCACAACAAACACACACACAAAGGAAACACTGTTTTAACAGGGAAAAAATATGTCTAATGACACTCGTGTGAGCGCAAAATTACTTTTTTTGCTGTAAAGTAAAAAAAAAATGAACCAGCACCTTACCTTTAAAAAGAATCGCGGCAGAGCTGAGTTTTTTGTGTAAAGAAAGTGTGTCTGTGTTTGTGAAGCCGAGAGAGTGTGTGTGCACGGTGTGTGTGCCGGTGTCAAATTACGCTTGGAGCCTATCCCAGGAGACTTAGGGCACATGGCAGGGTACACACTGGACAGGGTGCCAATCCATTTTTTGTTGTTTTCAATAATCATGCATAACTGTTTTTTTTTTTTTTTTTCAAAATACAAACTTGTATATACATGCTGCTCACATATTACTGTAGCCCAGTTTGTGCTGAAAACAGTGTAGTTACACCTGTTCTCAAAAATAAGATGGATCCCCATGTACCCTGAACCTGTTGCAAATGTAAATCTGGAAATGGCACCCTTCTCCATGGTAATTTTGATATTCCGGTAGAATTGGATCCTATGTGCCTCATTCTTGACCTTCCAGATAATCATATTGTCAATACCATGCATAGGAGGTTATTCAACTTGCTGCCCGTTGCAGCTAGGAAAAATGTCTTCTTGTTCTGGATTAAAGACACGGCTCCAACAAAAAAGTCTTGGCACAATATTATTATGGATGCCATTCCTATATATATATATATATATATTTTTTTTTTGCATGTCACACTTTTCTACGAACACCTTCTTCAAAATCTGGGACCCAGTGTAGGAATACTATTTTTGTTTTCCGTATATATTTTCTTATATTTTTATTAATTTATAGTCTCTCTTCTTTTCTCTCTCTCTCTGTCTTTCCCCCTCCCATGTTCATGTTGATGCTGACCTATTGTTGTTTTTTCTCTTTTTTTGTGTTCAACAAATAAATCAATGAATATATTGTTTAAAAGAAAACATACCTGTTTATCATAATGCAAAATTGCTTTTATTTTGATATCAACATTGTCACAAATGATTCTCCTGAATTTTCCTAGGATTTTCTTAATTTATTGTGGTCAATAAGTAATTAGTCCTTTCACCATGTTCTATGTTTATACAATTTGGTCGTAGGAAATCTAGAACATATGAACAGTTATATTTTATATCTTAGTCTAAATGTGCCTGTTAGTGAAAAAAAACCCAGAATTAACTAGAGAACATATCAAAATGTACAATATTTGAAGTACATTTATTTTTAAGGACAGTGACTTCACCTATAGGAGGCGCTCTTTACTGGGTAGAGGGAATTAGTCAGAGAAGTAAGCAAGTGACCAGGAGTTAATGACATCCTTTAATTTGTGCAAAAAATAAAGTTAGTCAGTAAGTGCAGATACAGGTGTTGTCCTGTTACACACAGCATCAAACTTCTCTAAGTTATATGTGGTTAAAAATAAGCATTCTGCAAAATGAAACACCTCGTTGGATTATTTTGACCCATCAATTGATTTATTTTTTCGCAAACCTTCTGGATTCTTTACTTCTGACAGGATCTCATTCAGAGCACTCAGTATTTCATGGTATGTTAATGTGATTTTTCTTTTTTACTTATTTTAAGTAACATGTGGTAGGAGCAAGCACATTTTAGATATTCAACATGGCCAGATGTTCAGACTGGACGTTTACTCTCGATGATCATCTTAACCCAGTCCACCTTAGGGTCGGCACAAAAACGAAAACCCATTTTTGTTGTAAAACTGCAGAGGAAAAAAGATACCAGTCATCAATTAAATCTTTAGAATATCCAAGTGAAGTATTAAATGAAATAAAAAATGAATCAAGAATAAGCTGAGTTCAAAACATACATGACTCTAGGAATTCTACAGTCGATTCTTGTTTCTTGGTACGAGACAACGTTTGAAGCAGGGAATGGTCCTTTGTGGAATGCAAAACAGCATTCTGATACCTCGTTTGCATCTGTGTCAAGGCATTTAATTATTTATAAAATTATTTCAGGCTAATGCTATAGTTAAAAGTCATGACTCAGTTGTTTAATTAATTTATGAAACGAGTTTTGGGCTATTAACTTGTAGGACTTGTTGCTGCCAGAAAATATGATCATAAATATAAATTAACCAGCCAGTATTCAATGAAAACTCAAAAACACATTTTCTTAGGCAGGTTTCTCAGCAAAGTTGGCAACAGCACGTTTACAAACTGAATCAAAATGCCTGGACTTGTGTTGTAATATGGAAGATGATCATAGTTATGATATTATCAGAATGGCTAGTAAATATGCATCTTGAAATTCCTAACAAAGTGAAATAAATATTTAGACATTTATTTGCTTATTTAAAAATTGGTGAAAATCTTACTTAATGCTGTTGTGCTGGACTGAAGACAGGAGAGTCCCAGCAGTACTAGCAGGAGACGATATGGAGTGGAGACCATGGCTTCTGATGAAAATTACAATTGTTTTGATGTGAAGTTTAATATAAAAATGCAGATAACTGGGATTATTAAGCTTAAGAAGAAGTGGCATGGAGTTGTGTGCAGCCTCCTTCCAACGACACTTCCTGTTTCTCCCAGGCCAAGATGCCCTCTGCTGGCCGTAAGTCTCCCTTTCCTGATCGCTCTCTCTCTCTCTCTCTCTCTCTCTCTCTCTCTCTGTCTCTCTCTCTCTCTCTCTCTTTCTCTCTCTCTCTCTCTCTCTCTCTCTCTCTCTTTCTCTCGCTGCTATTGGATCTATGGTTCTACTGTGGTTCCTGTTGAATGTCTACTATTATAATATACTGTATAGAGTACCCATTGTTTTAAAATCCTAACTGATGCAGTAAGTAGCCTCATCTATTTTTTAACAACCATTTTAGAAGACTTATCTTGTGGTCATGGCAAAGATGGTACTCTGTTTCAGAATGACAAATAATTTCCCTGCATCAAGCAAAGAAAGCCATTAAGGATCTTGCTGGAACTGCTAAAGTTGTTTCAGCAAGATCCTGAAATCCAGTCAAGAAATATAAAATGCATCATTAAAACCCGGAGAGATAGTGGTTTTACCACTTTGTGACACAATAAAATTAATATTTCAAGCATTATGCAGACTATTGTTTGAGAAACCAGAGCGGTTTGTTCATTTGTAAATGACCCACTACATCTCATTTGACCCAGCATGAGAGAACCCAACAGTGTGTTTACAGAAACAACCATCATGCTCATTCAGGATATTTTTCCAACCACATTTTTTTTCCATTGGCAATATACCCTCTGTCCACTTGGAGTGTGCTTCCAAGTGAAGTCCGTTTTTGGAATTGAGAAACGGCACGACTGACTTTCTGCATCCTTCACTTATGTGTAACAATTTCAGTTATACTGCAGCACTAAGTGATGGTGTGTAATCCAACTTGTGACATGTTTGTGACCAACATGGTGGAATATCTGCAACGTATGGATAAGAACTAATGTACAGTATGCAATGATGCAGCTTCCAGTAGTGATGGGTCGTTCATGAACGATTCGTTCCTTTTGAATACGTTTTTAACGTAACTCGGAACAATGAGTAATCTCAGAGTGATTACTTGCGTTACTGTATATGGGTGGAAAGTAACAAATTGTATTTACTTGCGTTACTGTAATTGTAGTTTTTTTTTTGTGTACTTCTACTTTTTAAAGTAGTTTTTAAAATCTGTAATTTTACGTTTAATTAAGTATGTTTTGTTTGAAGTATTGTAAGCCGCTACATTTTAAATCATATTCGCTACCGAGTATAAAAATGAAGGAAAATGCAAAAATAATAAAAATATTCTGCTTTGTATAAATTCTTCGTTGCACTCGCGAGTGTGTATCCTATCCTGGTCGCGTGCCGCTCCAGACTCCACTCCAGGTTTTCTGACTGTCCCCACATCAGCATCTACCTGACCTTCCACACGGTCGCTTCCGCCCTGAGAGTGACGTCATTCAACCAGCGCCATCATATTTAAAAACAGGAGAGAGACGCGGGAAAGAGGTTGTGATTTTGGCGTTTTGATATTTGGCTGTGTATTCTGGTTTTGACTTTTTGCCTCCCGTTGACTTTGATTATTGCTGTGGTTGGTGTTGGTTGGTGTTTGTATATATTTGTAGATAATTTCACTGTATGTTTGTGCACTCACCAGTAGTAGGGGCGTGGCTGCCATTTATTTTGGGAAGAGGGAATTTATTCACTGTTTTTGGTTTAGGGAGTCAGGGAAGGGACCTGTGGGTTTTTATTTTTTTTTTTTTTTTGCAGGTAATCTAGCTACTAAATATAAATACCATTTTGTTTATTATTTTGGCCTGGATCCTCCTCCTCCTCCTGTTGTGTGTGTGTGTGTGTGTGTGTGTGTGTGTGTGTGTGTAAGGCAATACAAACTTCATTATTTCATCAGTTAATGACTGGATCTAGTTCTTTCTGCCATATACCACCATTTCCATACAGTTTATAATAGAACCCTGAACCAGTCTTTTGCTGTACGGCCGACACTAGACTGGGACGTACTACCATATTTAAGCGACCACTTTCATTTTCAAACACAAGAAAGACAACAGCTTTTAAACTTTTACTGAGTAAATTTTTTTATTAGCTACTTTTTACTTTTACTTGAGTAGATTTTTATAATGGTAACTTTTACTTGTACTTCAGTAAAAATTCACTGAAGTAACAGAACTTCTTGAGTACAACATTTTTGTACTCTTTCCTCCTCTGCTTACCGGTGCTACCTAAATGATCGAACAAAGTGCA
Source organism: Clarias macrocephalus (assembly GCA_011419295.1). Classification (NCBI taxonomy): domain Eukaryota; kingdom Metazoa; phylum Chordata; class Actinopteri; order Siluriformes; family Clariidae; genus Clarias; species Clarias macrocephalus. The sequence goes on along the minus strand of JAAGKR010004782.1, from coordinate 45,192 downwards.
GAGGTATCAAGACCCTTAAATAGATATGCCGCCAGGTGTGGCGTGTTCAGGCTGACTGCCTTGCAGCGGCATTGTCTGGCAACTGAGTATCTAGATGGCCATGCCTCTACGTGTTCAAAACTCTGCGTCGTTTCAGCCTACGGATCTGCCCATTCTGAACAATCCAGAGTACACGGTTCTGCCCCTTGTAAGACCCTCATTGTTAAACTTATCTTTGTTGAATTTAACACATGACCCCATCTCCCCTCAAACTGAAGATGCTGGTTGGAAGCTAACAAACAACAGAAAACAAAAGCTCTTCCAGCAGTAACTTTGTCAGTAGTAAGTTTAATTGTAGAAAATTAGGTTAGAATTTAAATAATTAATTTTACAATTTGTTTAACTTCTATAGGCTCTTGGATAGTATAAGTATTAACTTCAATTGAAGACTAGTGAGAGGACAATGTATAGACAGACTGTAAAATCTTAACATACAGTTGCTACTGTAAAAACAAGTTTTCTAAACATGTATCACATGGGACTCTTAGGTTCCTATTATTTCAAGAATTATTTTAAAATGTTAATCGTCAATGTTTCATAGCAGTAGCGAAATAACAAATTTAAGAATATTTAAGAATTATGGTTTAATCTGAGGACCAGCACATAATACCAGAGGCACTGCATTGTGCCCACTGGTATCATTGCAGGGACTGAATATAGGATACAGAGTCTCAGTGAAACTCTGACCAGTGAAAGAGTAGATATGAGACTTGGCAATCACATCATAGAATGAGATCAGACCCTCCTCAAAATCCACAAATACCCCCACCTTTTTAGAAGCCGATTTCATGGAGAGGAAGACACGGGTAGAGTCCCAAGCTGAATATTTATCATCTCTTCTTTTCCACACACACCAGTATCCATTTTCAGGGCAAGGTTTAATCAGGCCGTTTCTGTTGCTGGTCTCTCTGACCACTCCCAAAATCCAATCAGTTTTTCCTTCAACCTGTACCTCATAGTAAAATTTTCCTGAGAATATTCCCTCATTTCCCAGCACATAGAGAGAAGTGTCAAACCTCTTGGGGTTATCAGGGAGATCCTGCTCTGTGTATCTTTTGTGTCTTACTTGTTTCTTATCAGGAGACAGGATGAGTTCAGGATGTGCCGTATCAGGATTCAAAGTCACATTTGCTGAGAGAAAGACAGTTTAAAATCATTTTAGACACTGTAGGGTGGAATAGTAAGTATGTACACTATATATTTTTATTAATGTAATCAGTGAAAGCTCACACACCTGTATATTGGGAAATATGTTTCAGTTCTGTTTGAAAAGAATTAATGCAGTACATTAATAATGCAATGATTCATTTAGTTGGAAGTTTTGCTTAACCACAAAAGGGCAAAGTAAAATAAATTTGATGACAATTACATACCAGTTGCATCAACCTTCCCAATCGTCTCAGTGAGAGTCTCCTGAATCTGAGACAGAGCTCTCCTCAGAGTCTCCACACTGAGATGGGAGTTAATTGAGACGTCAGTCCAGTCCTGGGTGTGTGAAGGGCTGCAGAGTGACGGGTAAATCTACAGTACAGCAGGAGAGAGGAGAAATCCCTCAGCATGGCGACTGCTGTCCTGTCATGTGCTGCACTGCTATTGAGAAACAGAGGGACTCTGACCTGTAGGAGGTGGAGGTGATCCTCAGTGTGTGAGAGCTGCTCCAGCTCAGTGTTTCTCCTCTTTAGCTTAGTGATTTCCTGCTCCAGATCTTTAATGAACTCTTCAGCCTGCGTCTCTGCTGCTTTCTGCTTCTCCTCCATCACCTGAAGCAGCTCAGCCTGGCTTTGCTCAATGCAGCGAATCAGAGCACTGAAGATCTCCAAGATATCTACTTTCTTTATATTTATTTGTGGTAAAATAAAAAATGTTTTGGGTAGAAGTATTTAAATGTTAATTGAACAGATATCTCTAAGGAAATGTAAGGAAGACTCACTTTACTGAGTTCTATAGAGTCTTTGATTTCCTTTATTTTCTCTGTTCGCTCCTGGATCATCTGCAGAACTTCTGCTTGTTTTTTCTTTAGGCATGTCTATTAAAAAAAAATAATAATAAATAAATATATAAATATATATATATATATATATATATATATATATATATATATATATATATATATATACACACACACACACACACACACACACACACACACACACACACACACATACATACATACGTACATAACCAAGCAGTGCTTATCACTGTTTTGAGAGTCAAATCACTTTTTATTACTTAGAGTGTATTAATGTTATGAGAAAAAAGTTTTCTCAGCACATTGGAGCTACTATCGGATTGTCTGCTTCACTTCTAAAATGCTGGCCTCCCAGGAACCCCGTTAATGGGCCAAACATGTAGAAATGGCTTGAAGCAAAGTGAGGACTGTACTCCCAGCCGAGTTCCGGTAATGTGAAAGTGGATTTTCTGAATGATTGCGTTTACAGTTTCCACAGACAGATGCATCTCTTTCCCAAGTTGGCGACAAGTTATTTTCAAAGACTTACTGAATGTTCACAGGTACAAGGTCAGTGGGCTCTAAGCCACCTTAGCTGGATCATCTTTCATGGACACTTTCGCTTTTCTTAAAACATGTTCACCACTCAAATGTTTTACAACAGTCTCATCACCATACTGTTCTTTAAAGATTTTGTAAATGTTAATCAGTTTTAAGCCATCATTCACCAGAAATTATAAAAAGTCCTGATTTGACTTGAATGCTCCTTGTTTGTTTGTATGTATGTATGTATGTATGTAAAGTGCCATGAAAAATATTTGCTTCCTTTCTTATTTATTTATTTATTTGTTTTGCATATTTTTTAAAATTATTCACATCAATCAAATTAGAATTTTATTTATATTTTTTATATAACCCAGAGTCATAAAACTACCTCAACTGCCTCAATCAAGGAATAAAATTAAGAAAAGTATTTCTTAAAAAGTACATTATACCAACAGTCAAACATGGCGGTGGCACTGGGGTGGTCTGGGGCTGCTTTGCACAATGGTGGCACTTCGAGTTATTAGGTTTACGAAGTCAACTACTTTTTCTCACAGGGCCAGGCAGCTTATTTCCCTTAATAAATGAAATTATTATTTGATATCTGTATAATGTATGTACTTGGCTTATCTTTGTGTAGCATTAAATTTGTTTGATGATCTGAATCGTTTAATTGTGACGAACATGCAAAAAAATTAAAATTCTAATCCTTTTTTACAGCACTGTATGTATTTACATACAAACACGTGTATATATTATATACACTTACAGACACACACCGGTCAGTCGCGAGCAATATATCAGACTGGGCTTACAAGATACAAGATGTGCTGTTCAAGCTATTTTCGAAGAAACACAAGGAAAAGGGCAACATTGAAGACCATACTGTAGATGCAGTGGTCTGCTAAAGACACTTATTGCAGGCAGATGAAAGAAACCTTATGTTCAACTTTGGAAGATGGCCAGGAGTGCAGCAAAGAACAGGTATACCCATTTACTGTCTGAAGAAGTCTGTAAATAAGTGGTCTTTATGCAAGATTTGTGGCCCAAAAGTATGCAGTTATACTTTCCGCATGGAAACAAGGCTAAACTCTGCATGAACAAATGGGAACTAAAGTGCAGAAAAATGGCAAGATATGCTATGGATCGATAAGTCAAAACGTAAAAAAACAAAAATGTCTGCCAACCAATTGCAGCCACCCAAATCACGAGCAGCCTGCATACTTGTCAAAATAAAAGTCTATAACTGGCGCCTCTTTTACAATTGATTAGAGTTGCTCTGAGATCGGTCCTAGATTACTCTTAAACTAACAGTCCTAGCAAATTTTTTATTAATTCTTTTTAAGTTAAGTTAGGAGGTCTTTGAGCAGATTCTTACAAGTTTTATGAATCAGGCTCTGGTCTTCAATAATCCCTCAGCAGTGCCATTAAACTATTTTTAGAAATTTTGATTGTAAATCCTTTTATAATAGATTTTATTAGAAATATTAAAATATTTAGATTTTCATTAAATTAAAACAAAAAAAGCTTGAAATGTTCCACTTTTATTGTAATCATAAAGTACATTCTAAAAATATTATTAGGAAATACCCTAATATTTTGAAGTATTCATTTTTTTCCCCATAAAATTTAAACTGAAAATTGCTTTAAAAATAATCCTCTTAACATGTAGTGATATTCATATAGCTGATTTGCGGTCTCCTACCTTTTCTTTAATCTCCACCTCTATAGTAACAGTGTTGTGAGTTCTGTGGTCTCCCTCAGTACAGAACTGACACACACACATCTGGTCGTCTCTACAGAACAGCTCCAGGGGTCTCTCATGTTTCTGGCAGATGTAGTCCTCCAGGTTCTCCACAGGCTCCATCAGTTTGTGTTTCATGAGTTTAGCTGTAGTTTTATGAGGTATAAGATGAGTGTCACATAATGAAACTCCACAGTGCAGACAGGACTTTACAGCCTCCAGCTTTTTTCCAGTGCAGGAGTCACACAGGACCTTCTTAATCTTGGAGGAAAGTTGATCTGCATCGCTGCTGGATTTCACTTGAACGGAGTTCTTAAATGGAGCAATCAGTCCAGAGATGAATGTATTCACACACAGTTCAAAGCATTTAGGAAATTCCTCCTTACACAGTGGACACTGACAGTGCGAACTGCTGTCCCAGTAGGTTTTGATACAGGTCATACAGAAGTTGTGTCCACATGGTGTAGAGACCGGATCAGTGAACACATCCAGACAGATGGAGCACTGGAGCTGATCTTCACACAGGACACTGCTGGAGGAAGCCATGACTGACACAGGAGACAAAGATATGGCTATAATAATAATAATAATAATAATAATAATAATAATAATAATAATAATAATAATAATATAAGATCAAGAGAATCAAACAAAGAAACAGCAGAAACAAGTAATTAGATTTTTACCTGCAGTGAATTTAGTTGCTTGAATATATGAGAAGCTTGAGATTTTCTGTTCTGATACTGATCTTAAATGTTAGTTTCGTTTCAGCTATGTGACGGCATAGCGTTACTCCCTGAATTTTCCTAAATGACACATCTATTGATTTCTGCCACCAGTGGGCAGACAGTCAGTTGAATTACAGTATTTCTTTCCTTTTAAATTAATACACTTAAAATATTCCTTTTAAAATAATACATTTAGTACTCAAAATATTTGAAAATGCCTATTTAAAGTGGGAAAATTATGTATAATATGTGTTGACATTACAGCCACACTGTTGCATCGTGTTTTATGAGATTCCTGTAAAATCCTACAAGAAATAATATTTGTCACTTACAGGTCAGGAATCCCCCAGCACAAGCAACTTTTGTAGACTTTATTTTTTCAGGAGCTTGCTATATCCTGCTTGCATTAGAATGTTTGCTCTTTGGGATGATGAGTAATGGTTTAAAAATCAAGTGGAGCAGGATTGACTTGCTGTAATTTTAACCACCTATTAGAAAAGCATTTTGACATTTGAGTGTAATAGTGTGTGTGTATGTCTTAGTGAGTGTATATCTTACAGGTTGATATGAAATAATTGGTAGATTATGTGAAACATGCCCTCTACTAGGGTCTTTACATAGTGACTTATACTGAGTGGAATAAATGGCCAGAATAAATATATCAGTATAAACATCTACCTCTGTCGTGACTGGTATAATTAACCAATGTCATCCCCTATAGAAATCTTAGCTCCCATCTATCTTCAAGATCCTTGAAAAGGTTATACCACAACAGTTGTAATCAAACATACATAGGAAACGCATTCCAATGCAGTAATATGCTCTGGCCATAGCGGAATGTCTGGATCCTGTAGGAAGAGATATCCAGCCCCTGACTCCGGCATTAGAGCCCTTAGAGTGGGGTGAGTGGATGGCGACTTGGCGGCATACTTGCTCAGCCAAAGCTGAAGCTAAGGCTATCCCATGAGAGCACATCTTTAAGCGTCCAAAAGGTTTGCTCTTTCCAGTGATGCACCCACTGAGAAACCTGAAAGAGCTCTGGTTATAGGAGACTCTATAATGAGGCTTGCAAATTTAGCTAGGCCTTAAGGGGTGTCAGCCGCAGCGGTTAGGGAGCCAGGGCACTGGACATAGCAGGTAGTCTTTTGGCTTTAGGAGAGCATAGGTTCTCTAATATAGTGATACATGCTGGAGCTAATTATATACGCCTTCGTCAGTCAGAGATTAGCAAGACTAACTTTACAGAATGTTAAAATAACATAGACACTGTCCGATAAAGTAGTTTGCTCTGGCCCCATTCCACTGCAACGTCGCAACATAGCTTACAGCATGTTGTGATCGCTGATCCACTGGATGTTCAGGTGGTACTCTAAAAATAATGTGGACTTTATAGATCATTGGAAGACCTTTGAGGGCAAAGCTGGCCTGTTAGGGCAGGACGGTGTCCATCCCACTCAGGAAGGTGCTGCTCTCATTTCTTGTAGTATAGCACACATTCTCAGAACAGGCCTAGTTAACCTGTGACTACCCAGAGCCAAGGCCAGGAAGCAGACAAACCGGCTAGTCCAACCATCTGCTAGCTGCATACACTGAGTCGTCACTCAGGGTTCACTATATTGAGACAGTGTCTGTTCCCCGACCTACCTGTGAATACTGACAGGTAGTCCTTTACCATGTATATTATTTAAGACAATAAGTCAGGATAAAGAATCAAGCTGCTGACAATGAATCCATTTTGTAGTACCTGCTTTGTATACATTCAGAAGCTGCTCTTGCCCCTATACCAGCAACTTGCTGATGTAATACCCTAAAACTTTCTTGGCTGTTGTCACAGAGTGCGCATGTGATGGGCATGCGCCTAAATCTTTGTCGCTTCTCGCTCACTCTGGAGTCTCAATAGGTAGGCAGCCTCCACTTCTATGGGTGTGCGGAGGGACAGGGCTGTGGGAGTAGGCATGGCTGGAGATAAATTGTTATTTATTGATATCAGGCTTCTCCCCACTCTATAAAAAAAGGTGGGGAGTGTAGCTTGGGGTCTGTCTGGTCCTGGAGATGTACTGAGCAGAGTCGCATGACAGGCGCTTAAGCGTGTAAGAGTGGCATGATATAATATGTGTGGGATAATATAACATGCCGCAGGCATATTGCCATTTGATCTCCTCATTGAGGACAGACACAAAAAGACTGTGCTAGCTCCCGCAGCACAGCCCCCAGACTTGCATTTGCACACTTTCACTATTTTCCTCCCCTTTTTTCTTTCCTGTCTCCTTAAGCCTCATGTTATGTTCTGGTCAAATCTGACCGATTTACAGGTTTTCTCTTTAAAAATTTGAAGTAAGTTTTATCAATTTCTCATGAGGTTCAGTGACTTTGTTCAAACATAGTATTTAAACACATTAAATCAATTAGAAATATTTTATGAAAATTTTGTGTTTTATGGTACTTTTATACACTCATGGTGTTCCCTGTCAAAAATGACCGTTCAATGGAAATGAATAAATAAGACTACAATTAGTTCAATGACATTTCTACACTCCTCTCCAACACCTAAACATTCAGGTGTCTTTGAGCAGACACACACAAACACACAAGCACACACATATTTCTAACTCTTTTTGGCTTCCATGGCAACCTGCCTGGGAAACTATCGACAACATAATTTTTACCACACCTGTTGAAAACAAAACTGCAACATTGTTTCAATCAGACAACTTTCTTGCAGCTCTGCTATATAAAGTTTTTTCAGGCCGTACTCACGGTTCAGTCTTTAGCAGCATGATGGCCAAGAAATATACTGCAGGTGAAGCTCTGGAATTATAATTGACAATGACACCTGGAAAGAGGTAGACCCGGTGAATACTAAAGCGTACCTGGGTGTGTTGATTTTGTAAGCTGTCAACAGATCTGCAGACTGGCGATGAATCTGCTTATGGGATGCAGACATTGTTCGGCCAATCTTTCATGCTACGATGTCTTTGCAGACCTTCCATATCCTGTCACGTGTGATTCGCTTTGATGACCACCACACAATAGCAGCGCGAAGTCAATGAGACAACCTGGCAAGTTTGGCAGAAGCCTAACACTTATTTACAAACCAGGCCTTGACATCTTGTTGATGTTCGTGTTGGTTTTAGAGGATAGTGCCTATTTAAGCAGTACATGCCAAACAAACCATCTAACTAAATATTGTATAAAGGCAGCATGTAATGCAAACAAATGTTATGCCTGAAACATACAATTATACACAGGCAAACTGGCTGATGGTGTTCCTGAGAAAAATCAGGGGAAGTGCGGGGGTGCTAGAAATGACAACAAGGCTACTTTAAAATTGTAAATACAGTGTACCTTCTGGATTTGTTCCAGAAGTGGGCTTGTATATCAAAACACTTGAAAATGGAATTTTCCCATGAGAAATAATGGAAACCCAAATTATTCATTCCACAGCTCCAAAAATATAATCCATAAAAAATTATACAAAATATGAAGTAAAAAATAAAACTAATTAAGCTGCAGTTTACCTTTAAAAAAAGCAAAACTAAATCCAGACAAATAAATGTTTCCATTTATGCATTCAGACGCTGTGTGTGTGTTTGTTTGTTTATGTGTGTGAAGCTAAAGCAAGAGGAGAGGAGGAATGAGCACATTCCTCATCTTACACAGTAATGCTTCCTCCTCTTTTATTTAAGTTTCACACACATGCGCACACACACACACACACACACACACACTAACGTAAACACTGTTTTATTTGGGAAAATAAACAAGAAACATCTCCAATGACACTCGCATAAGCACACAGTAACACATTAACTTCACTGCTGTAAAGTAAAAATAAAACAATGGCTAATACAGAGATAGGGAAAATGGATCTTCAACATCTCTACTAAAAGTTTATTTTGCTTTGTACGTGTGTTATGATAAACAGTACATGCGTGCTGAACACACATGCTTAAAAAACAAAATAAAATATGTTTTACATGCACACATGTGGTCACAGTGTTATAGTAAACAGTACTGTACATGCGTGCACGGATGTTGAGTATACCAGTGAGAGACGAGCACTAAGACCCAGCAGGGAGACAATTACCCACAATTTGTCAAAACAAGAAGTGCATGCGTGATGCATGACATTCGGTACTCATAATCCAAGACTTGCTCGTTTTTCCAAGTCAAAATTTATTAAAAATCTTTGTTCATCTTTCGGAGCACTCGCAAACAGCGTTACTCACAATCCGCGGTTCCACTGTATACAGTGCATACAGTGTATGGGTCAAGCATTATTTTTGTAATATATTCACGTTTTTTCCGCTGTATATTTGAGCTTTTGTTTTTTAATAAATAAATAACACTGGTCAGTTTTGAACAGGAACACAAAAGTTGTCATTTTGAGCCACAGTTTAAAAATTTGTACTTGTTTCAAAAAAGTGACTTTGGTAAACATTTCAGTGCAGTACTTTGTGATAAATAGTACAATAATGTTTCATCTTAGTATTTGTTATAGTCAAAATAATATCTACAGTATATAATGTTTTTTTTTTTTTTCCATAAAACAACAAGGGTATGCGCTTAGGTAAATAAGGCCTGCAGGACGTGCAGAGCAAATACAAGTTCAAAGCTTGTAAGGTTTACAAGAGCTGAAGTTGATAAAAAGATCTAATACAACATTAGGTGATATGTGTATTATTGTGGATTTATAAGGAACTAAAATGATCTCGGTCAGAAGTGACCGGAAAGATTATGAGGTTGAGCCAAAAACAAACACAACATGAGGGTTAAACCCTTTTCCTTCCTTCTTTTTCCTAAATAAATGTTAACAATTTCCTGTAAGACCTTGCCCTGTCTTTTTTTTGTTGTGCTGCCCTTGCGTCAAACCCATTACACTGTTTGGTTGAGAAAAAAAGTAGGTGAATGTGCTATTTTTGCTTATTTTGTGTTGTATCCTGTTTGCATAGTATATGGACATCAGAGCAACCGATGTTCATATATATCACTGCCAGACACTTTTGAAACTCAAAAATAACCCAGTAAGTAACCTTAACCTGCTGCAGGGACCAGGCCTCCAAGCATTGCCTCATGCCAGTGGATGGAGAAAGAGACATTGAAAGGGGTGTTTAAAGCGGAAGCACGGCAAGCGGGGTGAGTCTGTGGTAGGCTAAAAACAAAGCTGAGCCAGCCAGTTCTCCAATGTGTGCTCCCTGGACAATAATCGGATTACATTCGACTCCAGCCTTTTTTGTGCCAACAGAAATGTACCTCCTTGTCATAAGACGTACTGCAGTGGCTTGTGTGTTTACATCAAAACAAAATGGTGTAAGTGCTAAACTATTTTATTTACCCCAGGAATTTACTACTGACCTCATAATCAGAGTGTACATTACACCTAGCACTAATAATAAGAAGGTGCTCTGTGAAACATACAGTATGGCAAGATTAGGGAGCTACTGCAGAACACACACCCTGATAAACTATTAATTTTTGCGGGAGATTTCAACAATGCAAATCATAAAGTACAGTGGAATCTTGGATTACGAACATAATTCACTCCGGAAGCGGGCTCGTATTTCAAAACACTCATAAATCATGGTGATACACTAACGAATCACTACTGTAAAGTAAAAATAAAACAGTAAACCGTAACCGGCACTTTACCTTTGAAAAGAATCACGACAGAGCAGTGGTTTCATTGGAGAGAGAGAGAGAGAGAGAGAGAGAGAGAGAAAGAAGTGTGAGTGTGAAGGCGGAAAGAAGCTGTGTGTGTGTGTGAAGGCAAGAGGAGGAGGTGTGTGTGTGTGTGTGAGAAGAGGCACAGTGTCCAATGACATGCGTGCTTACAGACACAAGTGCAGGCTGATTCAGAGAGAGAAAAAATGGATCTTTAATCTCTCTAATCAGACTTTCTTTTGCTTTACATGTGCGCACAAGGGTTTGTTATAATAGAAAGTAAATGCGAGCTCTACACACACACATACAAACACAAAATAAAAGTGCTTTACGCACACACATGGTCACAGTTTTGTAGGAAACAGTACACATGTTCATGGAGACGCGCACTAAGACCGAGCAGGGGAGACGAGATGATTACCCACAATTCCGCCAGGCAAGAGACAGAAAAACCATTGGCTCAGTTGTGATCACGTGACGTTTGGCGTCAAAACAAGAAGCGCATGCGTGATACATGATACTCGGTATTCATAAACCAGGACTTCCTCATTTTTAAAGTAAAAATGTATTCAAAATCTTTTATTTAAACCAGCTCCCTCTAGGCGTGGCCACAGGCGGGAGTCTCTCCTCGATGTCGGTCGGCTGGGCAGCTTTCCCAGCTGGGATCAGGGTCCTTAATGCATTCCTCCTTGCAGCCTTTTCCTCTTCGGTGGCGGGCATGCAAAGGCGGCCTCTACGCGGAAGTGAAGGTGCCACAGGACCTCGAGCAGCTCTTTCCCACGCTGTCCTCCCGTGAAGATCAAAGGGCGTATTCTGGTCTCCTCTTTAAAGTCTCTAGGGAGCGTAATATTGCCCCGCTTGCATGCCACTCTCTTTAATTCCACCACTCTTAACTGTGATCGCGGACACCAAACTAAACTTTTCCAGGAAAAATTCAGCACTTTTTGTCATTTGTGTGTTTTATGTTGTAACTTGTATTGATATGACTTTGCTTTTCATATTGTGTTCACCTCTATCCAGTTACCTTCTCATTAGTTCATCAGTTTAAATCTATATATTATTTTATCTCATGTGGCATCTTATTTTGTGAAGCCTATTGGAAGTGTACCACTTTTTCCAATTTTGCCCATGTTTTCATCTGTTCATATTCTTAGTTTTTACCTCACAACTGTTTGCTGGTTAAGTTATTCTGAATTGTCCTAGTTTGTTTGTTACTTCCTGTATTTTGATTCATACTTATAATAACAGTTATGTTGATTTTTGGATGGTCCTGATTTTAGTCTCATGCAATCATATCTTGCTTTATAACCTTGTTACCACATACTGTAGAGACTAGATGTATTTGTGATGAATATGTTTATTAATTCAGGTTTTATTAATTCGTTCCCAGTTAAAATTAATTCGATTTTACAATTATAATAAACTTGTCTCAAAATTGCATGTAGATTTGCATTCTTAATAAACAACAATAAAGCATTAGAGTTCAGGGGGGAATATAAAATGAGATTAGATGAACCTTGAGAGAAAACAAGGAAACCAAACCTGTATAACAGGCAAACACTGTCCCTACAATAAATGTACATTTAGTTCAAACAAATTTGATGAAAACATATTGGAAACATAAGTGGAGTAAGCACAGGAAAGTCATTAATGTATTTAATTAAGTAGTTATTTATACAAATACCATTATACAAACAAAAATAAAAGGTTTTATAAAATGCATTATGAGGACACGTTTTATCAGAAAGACAAATTAAAAAAGGTTATCATTACATTCAAGGCATTTGGCAACTTCAGTTCCATAACCTAGTAGAGTAAAGCCTTTATTTTGTCACATATACATTACAGCACAGTGAAATTCCTTCTTCGCATATCCCAGCATAACTGGGGTCAGAGCGCAGGGTCAGCGATGGTACAGCACCCCTGTTGATGGCAACCTGGCTGAGCTGGGAATCGAACTGCCGATCTTCCAATCAGTAACTCAGTGCCTTAGCCCTCTGAGCCACCACCACCCTAGTCTTGGTTTTGAGCTCAGGGATATATGATCAGTGGTACTGAGTTTCCACTGCCTTCATTAAGGCCAGGGCTGAAGAATGGATAGAGTTTTTGAGTGAAAGTCTGACCAGTGAAAGAGTACATGTGATACTTTGCTTTAACATTATAAAAGGAGACCAGACCTTCCTCATAATCCACAAACACCCCTACCTTCTGAGGAGGCTGTTTCAAGGAGAGAGGAATAGAAGGAGAATCTAGAGCTACATATCCAACCTGATCATTCCAAGACACACACCAAAATCCATTTTCAGGGCAGCCTGTAATTTTTCCTTTTCTATTAACAGTCTCTCTGACCACTCCTAAATCCCACATAGTTTTCCCTTTGACATTGACTTCATAATAAAATCTTCCTGAGGAGAATCTTTCTTTTCCCAGCACACAAATGCAACGATCAAACCTCTCTGGGTTATCAGGGAGCTTCTTCATTTTGTTTTCACAGGTGACCTCTTTGCCATCATTAGACACGGTAAGATAAGGATTTGCTGTATCAGGATCCAGTGTTATATCCACTAAGACAAAATAATAAGAACAATAAAAACAAACAACAACATTAATAATAATAATAATAATAATAATAATAATAGTAATAATAATAATACATTTAGTCATGTTTGTTTTCTAGTAGACAGTTTTTGTACTAATGCAGTTACACAGGCAAATAGATCCCACTGACCTGCATGTTGCTGAATTCTCTTTAGCTCTGTTTGTGAAAGAAAAACGAATGTACTTTAGTGTCTTAAATGGCTTATTTATGTGAACTCCAGTAGATTATTGTAACATTAACCCCGTATCATTATAACCACCTGCTTAATATTGAGCGGCCGCTCTTGCAACCAAAACAGTAATAACCTCTGTGTTCTGACAAATTTCTATGGGAGCCAAAATTAACCTTTCAGAAATTTGAGCCACAGTTCACAGCTTTTATATTGGATTAGATTACATGGGCCAGCTCTCACTCCCTAAGTGCATCAGTGCGGCCACCCATGACCCTGTTGTCGGTTGGACCACTATTGGCTGGTACTGATCACTGTAGATGGGGAACAACCCACAAGAGCTGCAGTTCTTCAGTTGCTCTGACTCAATCATCTAGCCGTCACAATTTAGCCCTTGTTACAACAGCTACAGATACAATATATTATGCCAATAGCTCCTTGAAATGGGTATGTATAATAGGCAGCAAGTCAACCATTTGACCCTGGAGTTTATGTGCTGGAAAAAGAAAAAAATATGCAAACATAAAGATTTTAGTGACTTTGACGAGGGCCAAATTGTGATGGCTAGATGACTGGTTGAGAACAACACATTTGCTATTTACATTTACGGGATTTGGTAAATGACTTATCTAGAGCAACTTCTGTTTTTGTGTCTTTATACATCTGAGGAGTTGAGGGGCTTGGTCAAAGGTCCAACAATGGGAACTTAGTAGTGCTGCGGTTTGAATCTGGGACATTCTGAACCGTAGTACAATGCCTTAACCAAGTGTAGGACAAACTGCAGAAACAGTGAATGCTGGGTCTGATAGAAAGGAGTCAGGTCACATAATGCATGGCAGCTTGCAGTGTATGGGGCAGGGTGCCCATGTCAGGGAGCAGATGCTGACCTGTGTCCACCACTGAAAGCTCCTACAATGGACCATTTACATGGTTGTTACTTTGACACATACCACCTATCTAAATATTGTGCTGACCAAGTAGACCCCTTCATGGAAATGGTGTTGCCTAATGGCAATATCCATTTTCAGCAGAATAATACACTCTGCCACACTGAAAATATTGCTTATGAATGGTTTGAGGAACACAAGGAGCTCAAGGGATTGACATGACCTCCAAATTTCCCAGATCTCAATGGAATTAATCAACTATTGCCCAACTCATAAAAAATCTTCTGCTAACCATGTTATAGGGGATCAGTATAAAATGCCAATGGACACCTCCCGTTTCTCTCACTGAAGGGATGAAAAAGGCGGATGTAAAAAAAAAGTTAGGGAATTAGTACAGATGATGTTGGGTGTGGTGCTTGTGCAACAGGGAAAGTTGGCTAGATGCCAAGTGGCAAGTCGAGTAAACAAAAGGCCTATTCTGTCACAGATATGCATCACATGGTTTCTTGCAACCCAATTGCAATCTTTCTGCAAGATACCAGATACAGCAACACCTTTAGAGGATTTGTAGAGAGCATGCCTGGATGGGTTAGGGGTGCTATGGTGGTACAAGGGAAACTTACAAAATATTAGCTAAGTATTTTTATTGTTATGGTTGATGGTTGTCTAAAAAAATAATTTGGATTTTCTGATGTTATTTTTACTTACTACCAAAAAACTTTGCTCCTTAAGGACTGACAAATAAATACATGCTTACCAATGTGAACAAACTTTTCCATTGCATTATTAAGTAGTTCTTGCATTATTTTTCTTCTCAGAGTCTCCACACTGAGATGAGAGTTAATAGTGACGTCAGTCCAGTCCTGGGTGTGTGGAGGGCTGCACAGTGAGGGGTAAATCTACAGTACAGTAGGAGAGAGGAGAAATCCCTCAGCATGGCGACTGCTGTCCTGTCATGTGCTGCACTGCTATTGAGAAACAGAGGGACTCTGACCTGTAGGAGGTGGACGTGATCCTCAGTGTGTGAGAGCTGCTCCAGCTTAGTGTTTCTCCTCTTTAGCTCAGTGATTTCCTGCTCCAGATCTTTAATGAACTCTTCAGCCTGCATCTCTACTGCTTTCTGCTTCTCCATCACTTTAGGTAGCTCAGCCTGGCTTCTCTCAATGCAGCACATCAGAGCACTGAAAATCTCCACACTATCTATCTTTTCTTTTTCTGTGTTGTTCTAAAAAAAAACAAAAAAAAAAACACTTGATTTCTATGCAGTGATTCAGATTTTTTTTCTCATTCGATGAGAGATAATGTATGCACACTAATGAGCCATATACACCAGTAATCTGGTTACATAAATCATTAGCAACCATTGTGCTTTTATGCCTGTAGCTAACCTGCCTTGTTTAATTCTACCAAAAGCTCTTTGATCAGGAGGGTAGACAGGGTGAATATTGAAGCCTATGTGGATGTGTTGATTTTGTGTGGGGTCTACAGATCCTGAAATGAATCTCCATCTAGTTTAGTTGGATGCGGAAAATGGCCAGGCAATTTTTCACATTACAATGTCTTTGCAGATCTTCCATATCCTGTCACATGTGATTCACTTTAATGAGCACCACACAAGAGCTGCCCATATTCAACAAGACAAACTGGGAAGTTTGGCAGATGTGGGTGGAGCACCTGCCAATCATTTACAAACCAGGTCTTGACATCACCATTGATAAACGTCTCGTTGGTTTTAGGGGACGGTGCCCATTTTAGCAGTACATGCCAAACAAACCATCTAACTAAGTATTGTATAAAGATATGGGCAGCATGTGATGTGAACATATGTTATGCCTAGAACATGTACTGTAAGTATACACAGGCAACTGACTGATGGTGTTCCTGAGAAAAATCAGGGGAAGTGCGAGGGGTGCTAGGAATGACAGCAGGGCTACTTTAAAATAGTAAATATGTTCATACAGCATATACAGTTTGTCACAAAAGTGAGTACACCCCTCACATCTCTGCCAATATTTAGTTATATCTTGTCATAGGACAACACTGCATAAATGACTCTTTGACACAATGAAAGTCGTCAGTGTAAAGTTTGTATAGCAATGTAAATTTATTGTCTCCTCAAAATAACTAAAATACAGCCAATAATAGCTGAACCCCTGGCAATGAAAGTGAGTACACCGTAAGTGAAAATGAGAAATGTCAATATTTTGTGTGGCCACCATCATTTTCCAGCATGGCTTGAATTCTCTTGGCCATGGAGTTCACCAGAGCTTCACAGGTTGCCACTGGAATCCTCTTCCACTTCTCCATCACAACATCACGGAGATGGTGGACATTTGACACCTTTTGCTCCTCCACCTTCCTTTTCAGGACGCCCCAGAGGTGTTCTATGGGGTTTAGGTCTGGAGACATGCTTGGCCAGTCCATCACCTTTACCCTCAGCCTCTTTAGCAAGCCAGTGGTCATCTTGGAGGTGTGTTTAGGGTCATTATTATGCGGGAACGCTGTTCTGCGGCCCAGTTTCCGGAGGGAGGGGGGATCATGCTCTGCTTCAGTATGTCACAGTACATATTAGAATTCATGTTTCCTACAATGAACTGTAGCTCCTCAATGCCAAAAGCACTCATGCAGCCCCAGATCATGACACTCCCACCACCATGTTTGACAGTAGGTAAGACACACTTGTCTTTGTACTCCTCACCTGGTTGCCGCCACACACGCTTGACACCATCTGAACCAAATAGGTTTATCTTGGTCTCATCAGACCACAGGACACGGTTCCAGTAATCCTGGTGCTTAGTTTGCATGTCTGCAGCAAATTGTTTGCAAGTTTTCTTGTGCATCATCTTTAGAAGAGGCTTCCTTCTAGGACAACAACCATGGAGAGCAATTTGATGCAGTGTGCGCCGTACGGTCTGAGCACTGACAGGCTGAACTCCCATCCCTTCAATCTCTGCAGCAATGCTGGATGCACTCATCTTTGGATGCATCACAAATCTTTGGATCTGACGCTGAGAACGTGCACTCAGCTTCTTTGGCCAAATATGGCGAGGCCTGTTCTGAGAAGAACCTGTCCTCTTAAAGCTGCTGCACAGTTGCAGAGTGTTGACTATCTTCTTATAGCCTCGGCCATCTTTATGTAAAGCAACAATTCGTTTTTTCAGGTCTTCTGAGAGTTGTTTGCCATGAGGTGCCATGCTGAACTTTCAGTGGCCAGGTTGAGAGAGTGGAAGAGCTTTTATACCAAATTTAACTCACCTGCTATCTGATGACACCTGAGACAGTGTAACACTTATGAGTCACATGACATAGGGGGCGGAAAATGACTAAATGTGCTCAATTTTCATTTTCATTTGTACAAATGTGTACTCAATTTTTGTTGCCAAGGGTTCAGCTATTATTGGCTGTATATTTAGTTATTTTGAGGGGACAATAAATTTACACTGCTATACAAATTTTACACTGACTAATTTTCATTGTGTCAAAGAGTAATTTATGCAGTGTTGTCCTATGAAATGATGTAACTAAATATTTGCAGAGATGTGAGGGGTGTACTCACTTTTGTGACATACTGTAGGTCAAGTATTACAGTACAGACCAAAAGTTTGGACACCCGTTCTCATTCAGCGAGTTTTCTTTATTGTGTTCTTTCTTACACTTTAGCCCAAACGCGTCTCTTCTGCTTGTTGCCTGTCCTTAGCAGTGGTTTCCTAGCAGATCTTCTACCATGAAGGCCTGATTCACACAGTCTCCTCTTAACAGTTGTTCTAGAGACGTGTCTGCTGCTAGAACTCTGTGTGGCATTGACCTGCTCTCTGATCTGAGCTGCTGTTAACCTGCGATTTCTGAGGCTGGTGACTCGGATGAACTTATCCTCCGCAGCAGAGGCGACTCTCGGTCTTCCTTTCCTGGGCCGGTCGGCATGTCAGCCAGTTTCTTTGTAGCGCTTGATGGTTTTTGTGATTGCACTTGGGGACACTTTCAAAGTTTTCCCAATTTTTCGGACTGACTGACCTTCATTTCTTAAAGTAATGATGGCCACTTGTTTTTCTTTACCTAGCTGCTTTTTTTCTTGCCATAATATAAATTCAACCTCTTTGAACGAGAAGGTGTGTCCAAACTTTTGGTCTGTACTATATAAAACAATGAGTGGTATGAGCTTAGATAAATGATGCCTGCAAGACATACACAGCAAATGCAAGTTCAAAACACGTTTACAAGTGCTGAAGTTGATAAAAAGATCTAATACAACATTGGGTCATAATATATGTATTATTGTGAATGTATAATGAAATTAAATGATCCAGTCAAAAGTGACCGGGAACATTATTAGTGTGAGCCAAAAACAAACACAACATGCGGGTTAATAATCTAGTTATTTATCTGCAACAATTTTGCATGTCAAATCAAGTCAAATAGGCATTTATTGTCATTTCAACCAAAAACTAACTAGCTAAATAACTTTTTTTCCACATTTTAAATTATTTTTCATGATGCACATATTGATCTGGCATATTGTATGTTTTACGTAGGAGGCCCTCCCTGACACAACTCTCCTCATTTATTTGCTTTTGGGACCAACACTAAGACCACACTGGTGCAACCTCAATGGCAGAGTGGAAAAATATATCATACATATTAATGCACCTATCGGGGGCATGAATGAAAGATTCCCAGTGATATTTTAACATTTTAGTCATATAACATCATAGTCTTATGATGACTTTTATTTTATGATTTGTGGTTTTTCTGCTTAGATGTCAACTCATGGTTAGTTTACACCCGATTTGGGTGTCAGATTTATGATATTTTGATTATAAAATATGTCTACATGATATCAAGACTTACTTTATTCAGTTTTGTAGAATGTTTGATTTCCTCAATTTTCTTCAGGAGGTCCTGAATCATCTGCTTAACTATTGCATGAGTCCCCCACAACTCAGTCTATATGAAAACAATACAGATTTTTTATTTTTATTTTTTTTGTTTAAATGAATTTGCAACAATCTTATTTTTTTAAATATAGCCAAATTAATTTGTCTGACTAAAAGTGTAACCTTATTGTCGTTACTCTCCTCCTCTACAGACACAGTGTTGTGAGTGTTGTGGTCTCCCTCAGTACAGAACTGACACACACATGTCTGGCAGTCTCTACAGTACAGCTCCAGGGGTCTCTCATGTTTCTGGCAGATGTAGTCCTCCAGGTTCTCCACAGGCTCCATCAGTTTGTGCCTCATGAGTTTAGGTGTAGTTTTATGGATCATCAGATGAGCTTCACAGAAAGAAACTCCACAGTGGAGACAGGCCATTACAGCCTCCAGCTTTTCCTCAGTGCAGGAGTCACACAGAACCTTCTTATGCTTGAGGGGAATTTGCTTCTTAAATTGAGCAGCCAGTGCAGAGATGAAAGTATTAACACGTAACTCAGGTCTTTTGGGAAAATCTGTTTCACACACCGGACAGCGGCAGTATAAACTGCTGTCCCAAACCCCTCTGAGACAGATCATACAGTAGTTGTGTCCACATGGAGTAGAGACTGGATCAGTGAACACATCATGACAGATGGAGCACTGGAGCTGATCTTCAGAAAGGAGACTTCCAGAGAAAGCCATGACTGATTCACAGATGCAAGGATGACAGAGGGAGGTCAAATGAAAGATCAGAAAGCATCATGCATTTAGCACAAAACTATTCTACTAAAATACTTTTGTAAATATAATAAATAAATAAATAATCAATAAACACACTTTTGATTACTCTCTTATCTTTTAAGATAAATGTAAAGTAAAAAAAAAAAAAATAAAATAAAATAAAATACTTCACATGTTTAGTTTAGCTTCCCAGATTTTGTTGTTTCCAAAAAAAAAAAAAAAAAAAAAAAAAACCTGCATTTTAAAACTGCTGGTTACAGCTCTCCTCATATAACAACTTTGGATGTATAGCACATTACTTTAGTGTATACCTAAATAGTTAACCATAAAGCTACCTATTGACCCTGAATACAGAAGAGGTATAGATGATAAATGAGTGCGTTACCTGTTTTGATTTTAAAGAAAGACTGAAAAAAGGCTTTTAAACTGGAGATCCCGGTCTGCTAAACAGAAGGAAATTCTGATTAGGGGAACAACTTTGTACTTTGCTTTCGTTTCACAAAAGTGACATCTGGCCACTCCCAGAATTGGGCTTTTCCATATTCTATTTCTAATGCACAGTTTGGCCAACAGGTGGCAGACATTTGGCCACTATACATTGTTTCCATAAAGTATATGCAGTGCAAATAGTGATTAAATGGTCAGCCATAGTGATTTAAGTGATTATAGGTTTGTATGGAAAGATGGCTTTAACAGATATAATAGTCAGATCCTGTATTTAGTGACGACAAAACTTGATTCATATATGTCTATTTTGCTTGTGAGAAATGATCTTGAAAATGAAGAAGTTTTTTGACCATTTACTCAAGATACCAGCTATTGCAAGACTTTTCAAATGCACATTTATGTAAAAAAAAAAAAAAAAAAAGACTCGTAAAGACATGTTGTCCTTTATTGTGTGGACTTACATTACATCGAATCATTTTATCATTGTATATTATTCAGATAGTTTCTTAAGTAACTGAAATGAGCAGTCATGGCTCTGACCATCTTGTTTTACTGAGAATACTTATATTTTGTTCATTTTGAAGCCAGCAGGACAAAGAACAGGAAGCAGCAAACAAACATCATGACATCAGTTGGTTTGCAATTCAGTTCAGCTAATACCATTAGAAATACAGTCCACATTCAAATAGTCTTTTACATAGAACCTAAGAGCCATTAATAAATATAGATCTGTCCCATTCAAATTATTTATTTTTAAGAATTATACAGTAAATAAAAAACGTTAATTGATTAATGATTAATTGTTTGGACACCTATACATTTTAACAAATATTTCAATCTGGCAAATATTTTAACCCTCGTGTTGCGTTTGTTTTTGGCTCACACTTTTGACCAGGATAGTTTTATTTCATTATAATGCAACAATAATACATACATGTACTGTGAACATTACATGTTTTGAACTGTGCTCTTGTGTGTTACTCATCACATCAAATCACAGGTGACAGAATACATGAAACGTCTGGAAAGACATTGTAGTGTAAAAAAAAAAAAAATGCCCGAGCAGTGTTCACATCCCCTAAGCCGGATGCAGATTCATTCCAGGATCTGTAGACACCACACAAAATCAACACATCCACGTAGGCTTCAATATTCACCGGAGGAAACATGTAAATCGGCCAAATTTGTCCGGAACACAGCAGGAGTGTTAAATGCAATTAGGCTGGTTCACAGGACAGATGATCAATGGCGCTGAGTATTTACCATCATGATTAAGGCAGGGGCTGAAGACTGGATAGAGTTCCTCCATAAAATTCTGACTTGTGAAAGAGTAGATATGAGACTTAGCCTCAACATCATTAAATGACACCAGACCCTTATTATAATCCACAAACACCCCAACCTCCTGAGGAGTCTGATTCAAGGATAGAGGAACATGAGCAGAGTCACAAGCTGAAAGTTCTGTTTCATTCTTCAGACTTAAGCACCAATATCCATTTTCAGGACAGGCTGTAATTTCCCCCTTCCTCTTAGCAGATGCTCTAACTACTCCTAAACCCCACTCAGTATTCCCTCTGACCTGCACCTCATAATAAAATCTCCCTGAGGAGAATCCATCTTTTCCTAAAACACAGACACAACGATCAAACCTCTCCGGTTTGTCAGGGAGATTCTGTCGATTGTTTCCACATGTAACCTGTTTCCCACCATCAGCTACGATAAGAAATGGATTTGCTGTATCAGGATCCAGTGTCACATCCACTACATGAAGGAAAAATAAGTTTAATATAACAATACACACTGTGAAATGAAGAATGTTTATTTGAATAGTGAAAGCTCACACACCTGCATATTGTTGAAATTCTTTTAGTTCTAATTGGGAAAGATTAGTGGATAAAATTATACATTGTCAAAAATTACAATGTGTCATAGTAATATAAAAAATAATACTAATCTTCAATCTTTTGTCAATAAGTTTTGCCGTACATTAGGGCATATTATCCGGTTGAAAGACACCACAGCTACAGTATCAGGGTGTACTTGGTCTGCCACAATATCAATGTAGTTGGTACATGGCAAAAGAACAGTGCTGAGGAACATTACTATTTAAAGTAACTAATTATATTACAAAATTAAAAAGTCTTTAAAAAGTCATCAGTTACATTACTAATTACATTAATAACTGATTACCTGAGTGGCAGACATAACGCTTTAGATTACTCGTTACATCACAAAAGTAATCACCCAACACTGCGAATATACTGTAATTGTCAAGAATATCACACTGTCTTTGCTGAGTTTTTTTTCCTCCCACAGTGCAGCCTGGTGCCATCTTTTCCCAAGGTATATACCCTCTGAATGTGCACTTTATTCAGTCTCCAGTAGGAAATTACACTGCTATAATGGGGTGTACTGTAATTAGTCTGCAACACCGTTTGGGTATCATGTCACAATGATGCCGACATGAATGCTTGGACCAGGCTTTTTTAGCAGGACGATGCTCAGAGCATCAACCTGCCCCCATCAGTTGGCCTTTGTCTTGGTGTGATCACCTCCCCAGTTGCTCAGACAAACTTGCGTGTTCCTCTTGTAGGGATGTATGGACGTTTATGTATGGGCCCTTTAAAGGGGCTATGCAGCACCATGGAAAGCAGAGAGTGAAGCACTGTGTGTAGTGACACATCCCTTTAGATAACATTGTATGGGCTGCCAGTTCAGACTATAGATGAAATAGCCTTTGTTGCCCTGTTGGCATTTACACACCACTGCTGAATGAGAGCAGTCCATAAGTCTTGCCCTAATTCTACTGCATTTAGCCTTTAACTATATAAACTGACTGATTCACTTACTGTCAAATGTGTGCCAGGCATGTACAATTGGTGTGAGGACATTAGTCTTATTCCCTTCATTTGTATGTATTCATAATGTTGTGGCTGACAAATATTTATTTATTTAATTTTAGTCCTGTAAGTAGGAGCCTAATGACTTCCTAAAATTACATAGTGAGATTTACTCTTATTATATACTGACAGTCAATAGAAACTTTCAGGTATAAATGTACGAGTGTTTCTATTTGTACTGGAGTTTGAAATGATCCTTGTGGATTTGCTGATATCTTGCTGTTTGGGTAGTTCAGACAATGTTGAGTTGTCATGGTTTCACAGTTCATTGCACACGGGATGGTCTCTTTTCAAATGTGGCCCAAACACACACGGTGCAATACTCAATGCGTACATGAATAATTTGAGGATTGGTTTTGGAGGCCTATATAAGGGCCCAAAAAGGCCACCATTATTAGTCCAGTGAACGTCATCATGCCACGTCTATCACGTGAACAGCGTCTCCGGGCACTGGGTATGGTGGAAGCCGGCTTGAGCTACACCGAGATCGCGAGACGTATGGGTTGTACCGTGGCCTGCCTATTCTCCGTCTTGTCAGGAGTATGCGCCAAAAGATGGCTGCCTGCATCAATGCACATTGGGGCCACACCCGCTATTGACTGTTGTGAATTTGTGTGTGTTAAACGCAGTTTTCTTTTGTTAAATTTACTGTGTTTAAGTTATTCTTGAAACTTTAAATCTTTGTTAATGTATGTCAGCAACCTCAAGAAATGATTTATATGAAACAAAAACAGTTTGGGGTTCTAAAATAAAACTTATGTTAAAAAGTATGGCCTCAAAGTTTTCATTGACTGTTAGTGTATAACTGAACTAACTGTGTAGGTTTGCCAAATAACTTTTTAGTTTATGATGATGATTATTATTATTATTATTATTAAGCACAAGATTCTACACAAAATTCCTATACAAACCTACTGTATGTACAAACCTCGGTCAAAAGAAAAATGGTCACACTATATTATGGCAAATTTTCTAATTATACACAATAAAATTTTAATGTCATAATACATGTATTATAAATAAATTATAGAAGAAAAGACAGCAATACTATCATTCAGTGAAATAACCTACTGTACAAAATCAATGTTACTCTGGTCTAATTCTTTTAATGATGACAAACACCTTATGAATCAGTAAATACTTACTCATGGCATCAATCCTGCCCACTTCCATACAGAACATCTCCTGAAGCTTTATTCTAATCTGAGTCACCACGCTTAAATGACTGTTAATTCTAAAATTAAACCAGTCCTGGGTGTGTGGAGGGATACGGAGAGACGGATAAATCTACAGTCCAACAGGAGAAAAAGAAAAAAAGATCCCTCAGCATGGTTAATACTGTTTGGTTATGTGCTGCATTGCTATTGAGAAACAGAGGGACTCTGACCTGTAGGAAGTAGATGTGATCCTCAGCTTGTGAGAGCTGCTCCAGCTCAGTGTTTCTCCTCTTTAGCTCAGTGATTTCCTGCTCCAGATCTTTAATGAACTCTTCAGCCTGCGTCTCTGCTGCTTTCTGCTTCTCCTCCATCATCTTAAGCAGCTCAGCCTGGCTTCTCTTAATGCAGCGCATAAGAGCACTGAAGATCTCCACAACATCTGCTTTCTCTGTGATTTTCTAACAGGAGAAAATGAATTTTTACTAATTTAATAAAGGATAAATGAAGGATTTCGTGTATTTATTAATAACAAAATATTTTTTTAGCTCAAACTTTAAACTCACTTCATTAAGTGCTACAGAATATTTGATTTCCTTAATTTTCCTCAGTCTGTCTTGGATCATCTCCTGAACTTCTGATTGCATTGGCAACAACCCAGTCTATGAGGAAAGAAAATTCAAACAAATGTATTATTGTTCTATAGACATTTAATTATGTGTTATTATTTATCTAATCTTTTTCACCTTATCCTTTGCACTCTCCACCTCTACAGAAACAGTGTTATGAGTTCTGTGGTCCCCCTCAGTACAGAAGTGACACACACACAGCTGGCAATCTCTACAGAACAGCTCCAGGGCTCTATCATGTTTTTGGCAGATGTAGTCCTCCAGGTTCTCAACAGGCTCCATCAGTTTGTGCCTCATGAGTTTAGTTGTAGTTTTATGAGGTATAAGGTGAGTGTTACATAAAGAAACTCCACATTGCAGACAGGACTTCACAGCCTCCAGCTTTTCCTCAGTGCAGGAGTCACACAGGACCTTCTTAGGCTTGGGGAGTAGTTGCTTCTTAAATAGAGCAGCCAGTCCAGAGATGAAAGTATTAACACGTAAGTCAGGTCTTTTGAGGAATTTTTTTTTACACACCGGACACTGGAAGTGTGAACTGCTGTCCCAGAACTCTGTGAGACAGGTCATACAGAAGTTGTGTCCACATGGAGTAGAGACTGGATCAGTGAACACATCCAGACAGATGGAGCACTGGAGCTGATCTTCACACAGGACACTGCTGGAGGAAGCCATGACTGATGCAAGAGACCCAAACAGATAATATTTATAATTTATAATAACTATTTCAGCAATGTAATATGAATATTGAAAATATTCTAAAAACAATTTAACAGAAACACAACAGAAATAATAATAATAATAATAATAATAATAATAATAATAATAATAATAATAATAATAATACATTTGAAATTCATGTAGTGATGTATGACACACTATTCTCCAGCAATACCTCTCTTCACAATATAACATCATTATGTACATTTCAGGCTCGAAGAAGAGGAGGATGAAGGCATGTTCATAGGCAGAAAGAAAAGAGGAAATGCAAGAGTTTAGGAGTGACAGTAGGGACTTTGAATGTTGAGACTATGACAGGGAAGGCGAGAGAGTTGGTTGACATGGTGCAGAGAAGAAAGGTGGATATACTGTGTGTCCAGGAGACCAGGTGGAAAGTTACCAAGATGAGACGCTTAGGGGGAGGGTTCAAGTTGTTTTACCATGGATTGAATAGGAAAGGAAATGGAGTAGGAGTTATCCTGAAAGAGGAGTTGGTAAGGAATGTTCTGGAGGTGAAACGACTATCAGATAGGAGGATGAGTCTGAAACTGGAAATTGATGGTGCGATTTGCAATGTTGTAAGTGGTTATGCCCCACAGGTAGGATGTGAGTAAGAAGAGAAGAAGAAATTCTGGAGTGATTTAGATGAAGTGATGCAGAGCATCCCCAGAGGAGAGAGAGTGGTTATTGGTACAGATTTTAATGGACATGTTGGGGAAGGGAACAGAGGTGATGAGAAAGTGATGCGCAGGTTTTGTCTTCAGGACAGGAACATAGAAGGACAGGTGGTGGTGGACTTTACAAAGAGGATGGAAATGGCAGTAGTGAATACTTTCTTCCAGAAGAGGCAGGGACATAGGGTGACATATAAGAGACATATAGGAGGCAGAAGCACTCAGGTGGACTACATCTTATGTCGACGTTGTAACCTGAAGGAGATCAGTGACTGCAAAGTATTGGTAGGGGAGAGTGTAGCCAGGCAACACAGGATTGTGGTTTGTAAAATTAATCTGAGGAAGGAAAGAGGACAAAGGCAGAGCAGTGGACAAAGTGGTGGGAGTTGAAAAAGGAAGAATGTTGTGCAGTTTTCAGGGAAGAGTCGAGACAGGCTCTGGGTTGTCAGGAGGTGCTTCCAGTTGACTGGATAACTACAGCTAAGGTGATCAGGGAGACAGGTAGGAGGGTACTTTATCATCAAGAAAGGTAAAAGTGGACAAGGAGACTTAGTGGTGGAACGAGGAAGTCCATGAGTGTATACAGGGAAAGAGGCTAGCTAAGAGGTGAGAGGACTGAAGAGAGAAGACAGGAGTACAGTGATATGCAGTGTAAGGTGAAGGTAGAGATGGCAAAGACCAAACAGTGTGCATATAAGGACTTGTACGCTAGATTGGACAGTAAGAAGGGAGAGGTGGATCTGTACAGGTTGGCAAGGAAAAGAGATAGAGATGGGAAGGATGCACAGCATGTCAGAGAGATTAAAGATATGGACGGAAATGTACTGACAGGTGCCAGGAGGGTGATGGGAAGCTGGAAGGAGTACTTTGAATTTGTACTTTGAGTACTCTGTTGTGGAGCAGGAAGTAACAAAAAATCAGCAAGAGTGAGTTGAGGAGGGTGTTAAATAGGATGAATAATGGAAAGGCAGTTGGTCCTGATGACATCCCTGTGGAAGCATTGTAGCGCAGCCACATAAAGGGCTTTTTATAGGGGGGAGAGAGCAGCAAAAGCGTGTAAAGAAAGAGCAGCTGTGCCCTATAAGTGTCCTTTAGGGGTTTGTATTACTCCAATCAATAGGTTGTGGTCCCGATGATACTCTCGCGAGACGTCGCAGACGGGTAGCGAGAGGTTGGCGGTGACGTAGCGAGGTCACCTGCGCCCCCCTTAAAGCTCTGCCGCAAAGAAGCAAGGGGGGAAGAGGGATGAGGAGAAAACAGCTCTGTATGAATAAGAGAGAGAGTGGAGACCGAGTTTATGTGGATTTACCATTTTTTGGACTAATCCTTACCAGAGTTTTTCACTATCCTCTTGCTCCATTGCCGTGCTCCCGGATTGTTATCATTACTGAGACCGACTCATTGGTCCCAACACGCACACACACACACACAACGCTTGCCATAATCCGGACCCGTATTTAGTGTAACAAAGTTTAACATCATAGACAAGTGTTACAGCATGGAAGTGCTTAGGAGCAATTACAGAGGCATAAAGCTAATGAGCCATACAATAAAGCTTTGGGAATAAGTAGTGGAAGCTAGGTTAAGGGCAAAGGTGAGCATTTGTGAGCAGCAATATGGTTTCATGCTTAGAAAGAGTAAAACAGATGCAGTATTTGCTTTGAGCATGCTAATGGAAAAGTACAAAGAAGGTAATAGGAAGTTGCATTGTGTCTTTGTAGATTTAGAGTAAGTGTATTCCAGGGTGCTGAAAGAGGAGCTGTGGTATTGTATGAGGAAGTCTGGAGTGGCAGAAAAGTATATTACAGTGGTGCAGGACATGTATGAGAGCTGTAAGACCATGATGAGATGTGTTGTTGGTGTGACAGAAGAGTTCAAGGTGGAGGTGGGTCTGTATCAAGGTTTGGCTCTGAGCTCATTCTCGTTTGCTATGGTGATGGACAAGATGACAGATGAGGTTAGACAGGAGTCTCCATGGACAATGATGTTTACAGATGACGTTGTGCTTTGTAGCGAGAGCAGGGAACTGGTGGAGGAAAATCTAGAGAAGTGGAGGTACGCTCTGGAAAGCAGAGAAATGAAGGTTGGCCGTAGCAAGACAGAATACTTGTGAATGAGAGGAACCTAAATGGAATGGTGAGGCTACAGGGAGCAGAGGTAAATAAGGTGCAGGACTTTAAGTATTTAGGGCCAATGGTCCAGAGCAATGGAGAGTGTGGAAATAAGGTGGAGAGGCATGTACAGGCAGGTTGGAACAGGTGGAGAAAAGTGTCAGGTGTGTTATGTGACAAAAGAGTATCAGTGAGAATGAGAGAAAAGGTGTACAAGACAGTGGTGAGACCAGCGATGCTCTACGGCTTAGACACAGTGGCACTTAAGAAAAAACAGGAGGTAGAGTTGGAAGTAGCAGAGATGAAGATGTTGAGGTTCCTTTTGGGAGTGACAAGGATAGATAGGATTAAGAATGAGTTCATCAGCGGGACACTCCATGTTAGATGTTTTGGAGATAAAGTCAAAGAGGCCAGATTGAGGTGGTTTGGACATGTTCAGATGAGTTTGTGTTTATATTGGTAGGAGGAGTTGACATTGGAACTGCCAGGCAGGAGGTCTAAAAGAAGACAAAAGAGGAGATTTATGGATGCAGTGAGAGAGGACATGAAGTTAGCCGGTGTGAAAGAAGAGGTTGAAGAGTATAGGGTTAGATAGAGGCAGATGATTCGGTGTGGCAACCCATGAAAGGGAACAGCCGAAAGACAAAGAAGAAGCTATGCTAATGATATTCAACTCATTCTTTCATCCTGACATGGTGCTCTATCACGCTAGGGAAAGGCAACGATTGTCAGCAAAGAACTGATAATAACATTAACCTTTTCTTCTCTAGACAAGCTTTTTTCTAGATGCACAATCAATCGGAAAGGGATTTTTCAAAAAAATGCCGTTAGCCCAGTCTTCAGCAGTCCAATCCCTGTACCTTTTGCAGAATATCAATCTGTCCCTATTTTTCTGAAGAAAAGTGGCTTTTTTGCTGCCCTTCTTAAAATTTATAAAACATGAAATGAATATATTTTTTAGCAACATGTATCTGAGAGCAACTTTTCCCAACCATCCAAGAGCAGTTGATGAACAGGGCCTTTTCCAGCATGATGGAGCTCCTCGCCATGAGGCAAAAGTGATAACTAAGTGGATTGAGGAAGAAAACATTGAAGTTTTGGGTCCAAGGCCAGGAAACTCCAAGCATTGATAATGCAGGAATGGGCTGCCATCAGTTATGCTGTCTAGCATGCCAGGATGAATTGTAGAGGACTTGAAAAAGAAGGGTCAACACTGCAAATACTGTATAAGCCATTGACTCTTAGTTTTTTTTATGTTTGTAATTATACTTTACTATATGCTTTGGTATATGACATATTAACATCTGACAAAAAAATCTAAAAACACTGAAGTAGCAGACTTTGTGAAAATTCATATTTGTGTCATTCTCAAAGGTTTTGGCCACAGCTGTACATTTTCCATAAACAATTGTTTGTTATTTCAATTCACAAATGTAAAAACGACATCATTCAGGCAGCTGGTCAAGAACACCACCATTTATCCATGAGATAATGAGAGGTCTGCTTTGGAGCCCTCTAACATACTGTAAGTGGGGCCAGGTTGGACCTGGTGGACAGCTTTAAGTTCCTGGGCTTGCACATCTCCAGGAACCTAATAAGGTCCAATAATACTACTGTATATCCCCTGTGGAAAAGGCCCGGAAAATGCTCAATTTGATTATTAGTCAGGAAAATAAAAATGTGGAATAAGCTGCCATTTCCTTACACAGGCCTACAGAGGATTTATGGAGAGTATCCTGACCCAAGGATGTGTGGTTGACAACACACCTCTATGAGAAAGGAAAGCTCATGGTAAACTAAAAACTTCAGAGACAATAATAAGGTTTGTCTTCCATTTGTACTTTGACTGGTGTCAGAATAAAGCACTTCCTCATGAATATACTGAGAGAATGAAGAGATTATTTATTTATTACAATGATGACAAAAAAAGAATAATTAAAACAAACATACCTTACAAATGTCACGTTTCCTCTATTTTGTGGTGAAAAAAAAAAAGAATCTCTTAATATTCAAGCTTCTGATGAAAGGAACTGCATCCTGTTTAAGAATTGACTTTGCATTTACTTTCAGTTCATGGAAATGACATCACTAAGACACTCCCATTATTTACAGATTTTTGCCACTAGTAGGCACACATGCATGCGCACAAACACACACACACACACACACACACACACACACACACACTTGTAATGTAAAAAAAAAAAAAAAAAAACATTATTATTTTACATTATAAACACAAGCAACAGCTTGTATCTTATATATTTGCTAGAAGATCCATTTTAGAATATGGCACTTGAAAATTCTTTAATGCATGGAATTAGACATGACCTTTCTGTACAAACCAATACGGAAAGACTGTCATTGCCACACAACTGTTAGAAATTACATACTTTGGCTCACTGGGAGAAAAAAACGAATGAAATCAGCATAAACAACAGGAAATCCTTTCTGGAGCAGAAGTCCAGGTTGTAACTGAATGTCTAAATAAAGGACTGAGTGGAGTTCAGCATGCCATAATGATACGTTCCATAAAACTACAGTATTACTGAGCACATCTACAATTAGACTAAAGCACAATTCATAAGCACTATTCTTATTCTAAACATTATTTTCCTCCATAATATACGCCACAGTGAGAAGCAGTGTCAGATCCAGTGCCGCCTGTTATATGACATATATTAAATATTTTATGAATAAAATAATGAACATAGTAAAACCTTTCTGTAAGCACAGCACATGAATACTGTTTACTGTATGCAGCACATATATTGTATTGTTTATTTTGCAGATGTGTGCATCCTATGAACAATAAAAAAGTAAATAAATGAAAAAAATGTCTTTAATTAATTAACAAAGTAAAATCATGGTAAATTTGGCCAAATCCTTTCATCATATTAAAAAAAAATCGAATTTCAAATTTTAGAAATGTCACAGCATATTCTATATGTTTATATTATATATTTTGACACCATTAACTGTTGGCATAAAACATAAATGGCAAATGTATCCTGTATTGAATCGGGTAATGATTCCATCTACTGTTGCAATGTCGCACCTGCATTGATTTATATTGCTTTGGATAAAGGCATCTGCTAAATGTTAAAAGTGCCACTTTCTTTGCCCATTTGCAAAAGTTTTTGTGAAACATCACATCAAAGAATGTAGAGGCTGTTAACTTTAACTGAATGCAGGTTATGTCACACTGTCACCAACTGATTGGACTGATGAATTTCAGTGTACTAAAATGTGAGCTGGTGCACAACGTGTTATTGATTTCAGTACGACATTTGTCCTTGCAGGTGATGCGTCCTTCAATGGGTTAGTCATTGTATTTAGACCAGTAGAGTGATCAGTACCTATCGAAAGTGCATGGAACTAAGGTGAGTATGTCTGGTCCAGTTCCTATTGTAGCACAAACTGTTTCTTTACTGTAAAAATGCAGACAAAGGTTTTTTTTTTTTTTTTTTTTTTTGATTATTAATATGTTTTATTGAACAGATTTAACCATTAGAACAAACCTATACAGTAATACTCGTGTGCGTTTTCAGACACACAGGGTAAGTGCGGGTCTGCCTCCTGCACCACATGTCCTTTTACACACACACACAAAAAAAAAGAAAGAAAGAAAGAAAAAAAAAAGAATAGTAATTAAAATCCAAGATTATGAAACCGTGCAGTCTGACTTCGAAACACTCGTGTGATTTTTTTATTGAGTTTTAAGACCAGTCATAACCAACCAAAAGGAGAAAAGCTACTGATCCAAAAAAAAAAAAAAAATGCTGACTTTAACTGGCCTCTCCTTAACTGCGATTCAGCAAGACATCCTTCATTTGTCTTTACTTTACTTCCACTATAAAAATGTGAGGAGGAAAGTAAATGACATGTTACTACCTAATTCTCTCTAAACTACTGTTATAACAAATAAATGCACAGGTACAAAACATGTTTTCCCTCAAAATACTTCAAATATTTCAATTTTCTTTCACATTAGGGACATAATTAAACCAAATGCAGTATAAAGTCAATGTTAGACTTTAGAGAGAATCTCTAAGCAGATGAGAATGAAAATCTGAGTTGATCTAGGTAAGGAGAAGCAGATCCAGTTCTCATATTTTATTTAAATGAAGTTCAACTCTTTTGAGAAAGCCAAGAAAAAAAAAAAAAAGAAGAAGAAATAGTGCAAGGCCAGTTACAAGCTCAAGAGTCCATTAAACCGATTTGCATAAGCTCCCCTAAACAAAAGAACCGTGACTTATTGTAGAAAAAAAAATCAACAGAATGATCTGACGTTATACACATAATGGACCAGTGCAGCATTTCACACAAAGCTCTGGTTATTGTGTGAGGGTTTTGGATACAGCAGGGTGAAAAGGGACACCTGGTATATTTCGCCGTGATTAAACACCAGACATGATATGAGAAATGATTTCAGGAACACAACTCGTGTTAGCTGTAGGGGACGTCCGGAGAGCTCGGAAACTGTGCACGTGTTGCTCTGTGATGTGAAATCTGTCATTTGGAAAGGGACTATGTACAACTGGACACACACACACACACACACCACACACACACACACACACACACACACACACACACACACACACACACACACACACACACACACACACACTTATATACATGAACTAAATAAAAGGGGAACTCCTGTCAGGTTTTGCCTAATATAGGCTTTGCACGTACAAAAGCAGACTTGCAAAACTCTATTGACTAAATCATCAGACTGCGCTGTAGATCATAAGATCGGGAAGGTTTAGTCATTTCTGTCTCATTCTGTCTATAGATCCACATTCATTGTTTTCCTAACATTGGTACAGTAATGATGGAGTAAAAAGAAAATAAACATTTTTGTTATAAATCTTACAAAAAATATCAACAGTTTAAAGACTGAATGAAACAAACTGATAAAAAAGCTTTTTCATTATTATTATTATTAGTATAATAATAATAATAATAATAATAATAATAATAATAATAATAATAATAATAACACCTTGCCCTCCTCTGAATAAATTGAGATATTAAACAGGAACTAAAATGAAACTAAACCCAAATGAAGCTAAACAAACAAATGACTGCATATGTAATGTATATTGAATGTCTTTTTGTTATAGTGTAAAAAATGAAATCAATCAATCAATCAACCAACAAATATCTTGTGAGGGCATTTGGCATTCATTTTCGTCCTCTACCTGTCCTCCAATTATTTTCATCGTCATCATATTATTATTTTTTTTAAACTTTCACAAAAAAAAAAAAAAAAAAAAACAACCCTGCTGCATTTCTCCTGCATATAACGATATAAGTGAGGAAGATCTTTCTATGCCTTTTCACTCAGTAGAAGACAGTAACCCTGTGGATTCTTATTGCATCAGAAGCTGAAAGTATGGAGGACAAAAAGATCAAATGTCAATAGTGATGGGGAATTATTGTCTATGGTTCCCTTTGGCTGGATCTCTAAACATGGCTACTCCTGAATTACACACTCATCCTGGTCACTTAAAAAAGCGTCTACCTCACTGCTATTTGGAGTAAAACATCAAAAAAAAAAAAAAAAAAAACCTCATGGTTTGGGTGAGAGATTCAGACCAAGAACAGCACCGTTGAGGCCTGAGAGAAAAATATTTATACACCAATTCAAACAAAAATGAGTGAAGCATAGACGAAAGAACTAAACGTTTGAGACTTTATAAAGAAAAGAAAGAAAAGAAAAACCTGTAAAGAATCACACACCACAATAACCACCACAGACATCTAAAAGAACGTGACCCCTCGATCCTGTAGCCGACTCTCCGAGACAGCCGATCAGAGTGCACTGAGCAGTCATGTGACAGGAAGTAAACATGGTCCCTGGGCGTCAGTGAAAGTGTAAGTGCTGCGGA
This sequence comes from Clarias macrocephalus, assembly GCA_011419295.1. Taxonomy (NCBI): domain Eukaryota; kingdom Metazoa; phylum Chordata; class Actinopteri; order Siluriformes; family Clariidae; genus Clarias; species Clarias macrocephalus. The sequence continues at coordinate 10,694 of JAAGKR010004782.1, read as the reverse complement.
CGTGCCGTTATCCCGAGAGACGGGAATTATATCAGAGTAGAGATTGTTAAAGAGACAGAAAGGAGAGAAAGAGATGAGGGGAAGAGAGAGAGAGAGAGAGAGAGAGAGAGAGAGAGACTGGCGGTGAGAGAGGTTTTGCTGTGCTGATGGTTAACATGTGCAGTTCCACTTTTCCTCCTGTCCTGGCGTGTTAGGGTCACATGTGGGTGTGGCCTAAAAGGCATCGTTTGTTTAGGTGTGTGGAGTTAAAGGCAGCCTCCGTCCTGGTGGGTGGAGCTAAAGAGCATCAGCTGCTCAGGTATCCGTGAAGTTCCCGCGACGTGATGCTCAGCACTACTCCCGAGTGGTTGCCTTTCAAAAAAACAAACAAACAAACAAACAAAATAAAAAGCATGAATGGAAAAGTTAGCTAGTAAAGAATCCTTTAACATTTAAAATGCAAATATGATGGAAAAAAAAACAATAACAACAATAACAATAATTTCAGCTAAATTATTCCTCTCAGACTGAAGGTACCTCGGCCGTTCCCCAGGGTCTGCGTCTCAAGGTCGTCATCTATAAACTCCTCCCCCTGGATGATGTGTTGTGTGTCGTCACTGTGATTGACAGGGCTGGTCATTTCCTGCTCTTTTTCATTGTGCATCTGGGCATAGACGTTACGCCCGGGCAGCTTCCTGAAACGTGACATCAGAGGAGATGGTCAGTACAACATTCAACTCAATAAAAATAAATAAATAAATAAAATAGTAGCATAGAAGAAGAAGCCGGAGTTGTGTTGCTATCCAGTGCACCAATCACAGTCCGTGTTACCAAGACACTTTTTTTGGGGAGACGCACATTAGACATACATACAGTGTAGACTTGATGCTGAGACCTACAGTAGAGCCAAACTGTCTTGTACCTTTAATATAGTCTTGAAGAATATTTCTCCAAACCCTTTTGTCTTTTATTTTCAGTCCAGTCCCTGTACCTGAGCTGTTTCAGAGGAGTGTGTTTCATTTGTTAAGCCAAGCAGTGACCTAAAAATTATTCAAGCATAAAAACATAGAACTTGAGTCGTGATCCAGTGAGAAACAGGTGCCGATGATGACAGACGATCGGGAGGTGATTAGTTTACTGATGAGGCTGAATGCTGAGTAGTTGGAACGGAAGAGAGGGGAAATGAGGTCGCTGCTGACAGAGGTTGTTACAGAAACAGAGATCAAAACCTCTGAACCAAGACTGTGAAACAGGAGATCATGATGGACACAATATTAGAACCTATGTCCACTGCATAAATAAAAGTTATTAATGCATTAGAAACAAAAAGAATAAAAAAAGAAAAAAAAAGAATTAAAAAAAAGAATTTAAAAAAAGAAAAAAAGAAGAAAAAAAGAATTTAAAAAAAGAAAAAAAAAGAATTAAAAAAGAATAAAAAAAAGAAAAGAAATAAAAAAAAGAAGAAAAAATAATAATAATAAAAAAGAAGAAAAAAAATAAAAAAGAAGAAAATAAATAAACAAATGAAAAAAATTAATAAAATAATAAAATAACAAAATAAATAATAATAATAATAATAATAATAATAATAATAATAATTTAATAATAATAATAATAATAATAATAATAATAATAATAATTTAATAATAATAATAATAATAATAATAATAATAATAATAATAATAATAATAATAAACGTGTGCATGAAAACATGGTATTGGACTCTGACATGAACTTGAACATCTAACCATAAACTGTGAAGCTGAAACCTTTGGTACCAATAAAGGGTTCAATGGACACAGCAGAAAGGTTCATCTACTTCTTGCAACTCACAACGACTCACTACTACACATTTATTATGTGTTAATTTAATCTTACTAACCAAGTTCAAGTTCAATAAAGGAATGAAAGATAAGATTATTATTATTTTTTTTTTACCTTTTAAACTTGTAGAGAAGGAAGAGTCCTGTAGTGATGAAGGTGATGAGGAGAATGGCAGCCAATGCCCAGAACCCGGGACTTGCAGTACCAATCCGAGAGTCTGTGGCCCAAAAGAACAAGATGCACGCGCGCGCACACACACACACACACACACACACACACACACACACACACACACACACACACACACACACACACACACACACACACACAGGTATCAATATTACATGGTAGGATTTGGCCTTTTTATCTTGCATAATGCAGAAAAACAGGTTGTCACCCCAACACACACAAACCTTTTTCTAACACTCATGTATGTCTGTCATCATGCAGTTTGGTCCACACAAAAAGTGAAAACCATGCCAACACATATCCTTACAAATCTCCGTAAATGTCATTCCCTCTCTGCAGAAGCTCCTAATAGAGGTCCGGCTTTACCGTGGTCACGTGACTCTCCTAAAAGAGATATCTTTCCACTTGGGGAGGCTTCCTGCTCACCAAAGCACCAATATTTGCACATTGCATGTCTCTAGGAATCAGGGTCGGGTTTGTTCACGTGTGTTTGTTTATTTTACAAATAACGTACTCAAGATTTGTGTTTGTTGTCACACTGATTTCTGATGTTGTTTCCTGTAATATGGTTTGTCGTTAGAAGAACGCCATGGTATAATCCATGTTATAGAAACCGGCTCAGACGATTCTCACACACACACACACACACACACACACACACACACACACACACACACACACACACACACACACACACACACAGGCATGCAGGAAATAACCACCCATAGTTTATGATAAAATCTTTAAATTTCCTTCTGTTTGGAAGAGATTAGAAAAGAGCCATCTTTACTCATGCCTAAAAGTAAAAATTCCAAAAAAAAGTTTCTACATTTTAAAAGTTTCAGGTTCTAACCTCATTTCTACAGGAAACAGATTTGTATAACTGTTCAGACTGAATAACCTTCTCATTCTATGCCTAGACGAGCTTTTCCTTTTGAAGAAGCTGAAGGAAAGTCGACAGTGTGTTAATAATGAACTCTCAGCCTTCTCTACACCTTGCTAATTGAACGAGATGGTCATGCATTTTATTCCAGAACTATGGGTGTTTGCAAAAGAGGAATCAAGCGCCGATCCCTGAGGAACTGCAACACCAAGATGATGAACCTGAACCTGCTGACGGCTATTGTAGGATAAAGACTATACATCACATGAATATCCTGAGGGGTAAAGGTGATTTAGTGGCAGCTCTTTTCTGAGTTCATTTAAGCACCAGTTTTTTTTTTTTTTTTTTTTTTTTTAAGAAGGAAGGGCTGGAGGACAGAAAGTAGAACACGTCAAATCTGAGACTGAGGTAAAAACCCACCTCTGGCTGCTGCTCTGGATGACACGTCGCTAGTTATTAGCCCTTAAAAACACACCAGGGACGTTCATCATTAAGACTTTATACACAGTCCCCCAGCGTTCATACGAACAAGTGACAAAGCGGCAGCTGAGGATTCATCCGAGATTCCAGACACGGCGACTGAACGCCAAACAGCATATGAATTTCTCAGTTTTATGCAAATGCTAAGTTGAGTTGAAATGATCCAGTTCTCATGGAGCACATGGTGTCTGTTGTTTTGCCCACAAAAATCACTACTTTTACAGCTTTAAATCCAGAATGTCAGCATATGTCGACAATGAATAATACAGTGTTTTTAGTAGTTAGTGAACGTTCGCTGGGAAAACAAAACAAAAATCAAGTTTTAAACTACCTGTCCCTTGTGTGTGTGTGTGTGTGTGTGTGTGTGTGTGTGTGTGTGTGTGTGTGTGTGTGTGTGTGTGTGTGTGTGCAGGAGAACGCATGTACACATTAATTAAATCACAGATAAAAAAAAAAAAAAAAAAAAAACACAAAGTCTCAGGTTTATATACATACAGTACATTTGTACTAATATGTTTAATACAGTATATATTATACTGACATCAGTAAAACACATGAGTATATTGGAGGTTGCAAAAAATAACTAGTAACCGCTCAGAGATTAAAATTGAGGAAGTGAAAGAGAGAAAGTCACGGGGACAAAAAGCAAACGGAAGAAATGACATGTTTTTGTTTTTTCCATCAGGGCCTGCAGTAAATAATCAGGATGTGAACCTCAAGAACTTCTACTGCAGGTTTTCGTTTCTCTTCTGCCCTAAAATATAGTGAATACATTTTGGAATCTCTTGTGTTCTTTTGTGGTCGCATGAGGTCTTAGTTTAGTTTGTTAGCCCTTTTTTTGCTATAATGTACAGAATAAAACTATATATATAAAAAAGAGCTGACATCCCTGCTATATTCACTTAGTCAATCATTGTCTATACTGTACAGGGTTGCGGAGGGCTAGAACCTATTCCAGGAGACTTGGGAAATCTGGACAGGGGGTCAGTCCATCACAAGCCACTTAATCTTCATGTGTGGGAGGAAACCAGCAGGCACAGAGAGAACACGCAAACAGATCCTGAGGCGGGAATCGAACACTCGACCCCGGAGGTGCAAGGCGACAGAGCTAACCACTACGCCACCGTGCCTGCTGGAGTCACCAGATAATGAGCATTTGAACCATTTTAAAATGCTGCAAACCCTCTACGTTCATGTTTTTCATCATTACGACTAAAGTAATTAAAAATAGAACATTCCCGAAAGTGCAGCGGTCCTGTACATCTGAGATCCGCTATAGATTATGATAGTGTCCTGCATTGTTAATCTTTCTGATTTTCCTGGAATATAACAATATAAAAAAAGGAAACTAGTTAAAGTGACAACAGGTTAAAAGATGGCTTTGTTGTGTTACCTGCATGAGGATCCGTCAGCGTCACCAGCACTCTCAGTCCACCATGCACGACAAAGCTGACATTACTCTCCCTCAGAGCCTGCTTTATGGTCGACACACGCTATAGAATGCACACACACACACACACACACACACACACACACACACACACACACACACACACACACACACACACACACACACACCACTGTATATTTTCAGTAAAAAGTCGGTAACATATATTTTTTTAATACTGCCAGGTGAGTGTGGTATAAATGAGATCGCTCTTTATTTCTGGTATTCTTGGCCATTTATACACATTGTTAGTTTTCACCACAATGCAGTAGAACCAGCAGGGGACTAGTGTAAAGTGTGTTACTGTGTGTTCGAATCAATATACAGTGGCCAGGAAAAGAAATCTGGACGGGTGCCAATCCATCAGCAGGCACACGTACAGTACTATGGGTAATTTGGAAACACCAATTAACCAATTAATTTATTAATGTCTTTGGACTTGTGTGGAAACACAACAACTTGACTAAAACACATCAACTTTAACTCAAAAACGTATCATTAAACCATCCGTACCTTATCTGCAAACCCACTCCTCGTGATGGGCGTGTCCTCGGTGGGCAGCACGTATAAGTCTGCTCTGGTTGGCAGCCCGGGCTTCACCATGGTAACCATCGACTCCTGAGGAAGTCCTGTGATCTGGAAGCAAATAACATCCAGGAACCTTCAGGAAAATATCACAGATGCTGAACAAATTACAGAGGCTGATACACTTGTATTCCAATGGTATAAATACACTGAGGTATATCGATGTGATTCAGACTTGACCTTTGACCCTGCGCTTGCGTTACCTGATGCTTCCCATGACTACTGTAGCTTATGTGTTATTATTATTATTATTATTATTATTATTATTATTATTAGTAGTAGTAGTAGTAGTAGTAGTAGTAGTAGTATTAGTATTATTATTGTTGTTCTTCTTCTTCTTCTTCTTCTTCTTCTTCTCTTTATTATTATTATTATTATTATTATTATTATTATTATTATTATTATTATTATTATTATTATTAAAGCTTATATAATAAGACATATCCTGGGGAATTCATTAATCTTAATGCATGTGCATGTGTGTAGATAAACCTTTGCCAACATCTTGGTGACCACATGCCCCACTTCTGCCCTCCACTCTGGGATGTTCGGGTTGAAGCGATCCAGGTTCTGACTGAAGCTGAGCGGAATGACCAGGAAATTATCTGAAAGGATAAACACATATATTTCTATAAAAATAATATATATATATAAAACTAACATATTCATATATTTTTATGTAAAAAAAAAAAAAAAAACATATTCTTGGTAAATCAATAATAAAACATCTTCCACTTTACCCATTTTCTACTTTCTACATTTTATGTTACAATGACACCCAGTGGACAAACTAGAAACTTAGTATTGCAAAAACTTTACTTTTGTTATCACTCTAGCATCTACTGTTACCCCCAGGCATGGATAATTAATGAATTATTATTATGCTTAATAATAATAATAATAATAATAATAATAATAATAATAATAATAATAATAATAATATCATTATTATTATTAGGACTATTATTATGCTTATGATGGTTATTATTATTAATCTCTATAATAATTTTAAAAATATTAATGTTGTTGTTGTTGTTATTGATGAGAATCCTGTTATCATTAAAACTTGAGTTATTAGTTCTATTACAGAGCTAAAATATACAGTTTACATTTTTACAAGTTTACAAGTTTAATAAAATCTTCTCTTTTTTTTTCCACCCAAAATGATACAGTACTTATCAAGGTACCAATTACATAATAATAATAATAATAATAATAATAATAATAATGTGTGTTTATTTTAATACATTATCGTTTCTATGGTAACAGATCTTTCACAGAGATTTGTATAGCATATGCTTCAGCATTATCATAGTCACGTTTTCTGTATTGAGTTGTTTATAATTCATTTATGGAAGGAGACTGCGGTGTGAGAGATGAAGCTGCAGATCAAAATTTCTTGAAATATTCAAGATCGGGAGCTTCCGTGTTGTTTGAAGGAGAAATGACGTGAGCTAGTATGCCAGGGCCATGATCAGTCTGAAACACTGGCCTCCCGGGAACTCCCTTAATTCCTCAAACAGGTGTAAATGTCTTTGTAGGGAGGTCAGGACTGTATTGGGGATTTGGACTTAACCAGCTGAGTTCCTGTAATGTGCACGTGGTGTTGGTGAACGATGTGTGTACAGTAACCACAGACAGATACATCCAGTTGTTCTTCACTTTTCCAAAAACAGATGTTCCACTCCAGTATTACACTGTATATGTAACTATATAAATATGTAACACATCTACAGTATGTAAGCGATAATATGTAGTAACATTGATGTGATCTCACCATAAACCCGTACGATCCTGCTGTCCTGCACTGTGGAGCGTCCGTTAGATGCCTGAACAGTGACGGAGATCTCACCCTGCTCAGGAAAACTTGTCAGAATGCTGTTCTCCAGGGTGAGCCTAGGCTGAGAGCGACACACACCAAGTATATGATAACCGATATCACTCTCTAAGTACACTATAACACTATTTAATAAATGAGGACCTGACTGAAAATTTGTATAGCCCTGGAAAAAAAAAAAAAAAAAAAAAAAAGGTAAGTAGATGGAACCTGCAGCTCCTGTCCGATCCACCAGTAGTAGACAGTGAGATTCGAATCCTCAGGAAGTACCACGGCAGTCAGGTTCACTTCCTGTTTCCTTCCTGCGATGGGCACAACTTCCAGGTGGACACCCTGTAGGGGCACTAAAACACATGAATAAGCAATTACAATTACACTCGTGCCACTTTGTCCAAAAAAAAAAAAAAAAAAAACAATTCTGAATATATTACACACATTTGTGTCAGTCCACAGTGTTCAGTTGGTCATTTACAGTATAATATGTTTGCACCACAGACAAAATAAACCAGCAGTAAACCAGTGGGACCAGCACCGCCTGCAGTGGCTGGGTGTTATATGGGGTGTGGCAACCCACCAACAGCAGGGCTCGAACCCGGAGCCTCAGATCCCCAAAACAATCATCCAGAGCTGTTTTTCATTTTTAATGTTTACTGTTTGACAGGTTTAACGTTTTATGTCTCTTCAGGATTTTATGCACCACAGTCTTTTGGTTTGCACTTGAGAGTTGGGCTGCATGTACATGCAAATGTAGAACGGCCTAAGAAGCTGAACGGGGCCATATCACCACCTATTCCAGTGGAGTTGGACATACTTCAGTGCATAAATAGGTTCCCCTGGCATGCTCGTATAAGGGGACAAAGACAATAGTCTAATTAAATGGCTCCCCTTAACCGTGCAGGACTACTGCTCGGTTTTTGAACCGGACAACCGGTCAGCGATGTGACTCACATGTTACACGGATGTACAGCGTGGCCTGATCATGCCCGGCTGTGTTCTCCGCCTTCACACTGACGCGATAAAAGCCCGGCTTCTCATAACGATGCTGGATCGGTTCATCTGTCACCGTTAGGTTTTGATAAATGGCTTGAACTCCGTCAGAGAGGTCCACCTGGTACCGGGTACTGCTCGTGTCACCCTGAAAAAGAGGGAGAAAGAGAGATGCAGAAGAAGATTTAGAGGGCATATGCACTTCTCTCTGAATTGAATTACACGCAGGGGGACTTTTATTTTATGAATTTGGGGAATTTCTGAAATTGCGATTGGCCCACTGGATTTTTGTCAGAGGTACCAGGGGAATGAGAGTAAAAACAGGGTGTAACTGATCTGAACACAGGGTATTAGAACAGAACCGCACTCAGTTTCGTTTTTAATCTGTTCCCCATACCCGCTCCTGATGGACGATGAAGGTGATGTCATCACCAGGCGCCACTGTAAGCATCTGGCCTTTGATGCCCAGTTGGAGGCCACTGGGCGGCATTAGAGGGCAGGCGTGCTCCTTTCCGTTGTCTTCTTTATTGATTCCGCCTTCACACATGTTGGAGATGAGCTTACGGTAGCTGTGGTGAAACACACACACACACACACACACACACACACACACACACACACATCGATGGAATAAGTAACACACATGTAATTCGTTTCCCCATTAATATTCACTATGGTGGCTGACACTGTGACGTTCACATATAGAACGAACTTCAGGTAAGTGTGTGTGTGTGTGTGTGGGTGTGTGTGTGTGTGTATGTTACCCTGTACTGGTTTTGTAGGTGTGTCCCAAATTGCAGTTTTCAGGCGGAGCTTCAGGATCGTGCCAGAAGTCGTGGTAACAACGATCACCCTCCACTTTCGGGCTGCGCTCAAACCCGTAATCACTACACACACACACACACACACACACACACACACACACACACACACACACACACACACACACACACACACACACACAGTTCGCATTGCGATTTCTGCTTTTTAAGGTGTGACCATCTAGAGTACATCTAAGACTAATTTAAATACAGTTTATAACTTTCAAGTATCTGAAATATGGTTGTATGGAACAAACTGTAAGTGAGTTACTGTAGCAGTTCAACAAGAGCATCTGTGATTTATACATAAAACACATGGCCTTGATAAAAGGCATCGCCATTTCCCTCTCCTGGATCGCCTGCAGAGATTCACTGGGTTGAGTGTAAAACCCAGAGTTTTAGTAAGAGGAAAAGGCGAAGTTGAAATCAAAGCAGGCTGAAAAGTGCCGAGGCAGAAGCTAAGCTCAGTACCAGCTGAAGTCTTTCTCGGTGCACTGACAGGGTTTAACAGTCAGTGTAGACGTGTAGCTCTTCCCTTTAATGCAGAGAGACGACTCCTTCCTTCTTCTGTACAATTGCTCCTGGCCCATGATGCAACGCTCTCCCTGTAGAGAGGCAAAATAACAACAACAACCTTCAGACAGGTAGTAGACAGATAAATAGCTGAAGAGGAAGGGAAAAAGACAGAGACCCAACAAACAACGAGGAAAAGATAAACTGGTGTATCAACAGACCAATCAACATGGAGTAAAAGCGAACGACATGCAGACAGGTGAATAAAACGGTACAGATACACAGGACAGACAGAAAGACAGACAAATGGACAGACTGACCAGTCAATTAGGAAAAGAAAATAAATACAGACAGTAAGGACACAGACAGACACAGACACACTAATAGACAGAGGTGCAAACAAGTAAACAGGGAAACTAACAGAAGGCAGATGGGTAAAAATAAAGACTGACAGGCACACTAACGCTGAACTAAGCAGCAGGTAAGTAAACACAGAACGCAGACAGAGAGGTAAAAAAAAAGTGACAGAAGAATAAACAAACAGAGAGACAGACAGGCAAAGCAAGAGGCAGTGAGGTAAAAAGAAAAGGTGGACATATAAAAAGGGAATTAGGGAGACAGATCAATAGGTAAACCAAAAAGCAGACAGGTAAACAATAAAGTGCAGGCAGGTAAACAGTGATGCATAGACAGGTAAACAAAGAGACAGACAGGTAAACAAAGAGACAGACAGGTAAACAAGGGGACAGACATTTAAACAGTGATGCACAGGCAGGCAAACAAAGAGAGAAAGGTAATGATGCACAGACAGGTGAACAAAGAGGCAGAGAGAGAGATATACAGAGAGACAGACAGAGAAATAAACAGAGAGACAGACAGAGAGACAGACAGAGAGACAGACAGAGAGACAGACAGAGAGACAGACAGAGAGACAGACAGAGAGACATACAGAGAGATATACAGAGAGACAGACAGAGAGACAGACAGAGAGATATACAGAGAGACAGACAGAGAGACAGACAGAGAGATATACAGAGAGACAGACAGAGAAATAAACAGAGAGACAGACAGAGAGACAGACAGAGAGACAGACAGAGAGATATACAGAGAGACAGACAGAGAAATAAACAGAGAGACAGACAGAGAGAC
>JAAGKR010004781.1:25282-57463 GCA_011419295.1 Clarias macrocephalus | reverse complement strand
CATGATTTAGCAGTGTTATCTACATGCTAACCAAACCATGTAAGTGACATTAAATGACAATGTTTCACATAAACTGGCAAAAGCTTGTGAGAAAATGAGGAAAAATAAATTAATATTAGTTTTATATTATCAGAATAAGGATTGTATAAGATTTAAAAACTTACCCATGGTAACAGCTTGCTGGATTCTCCTCCTTCGTTCTCTGTTGGAGGCTCAGTGTTGTTCTGAGGTAAATCTAAACTCCTCCCACTGTCCAGAACATTCTGTAGAGCTTCAGAAACCTGTACAGTGTATAACATCTTCCACACGCGCAGGAAAATTATCGGATCTACTGTGTGTGTGTGTGTGTGTGTGTGTGTGTGTGTTTGGGGGCGTGGCCTTGTATGTAGATTACCCTGACTGTTTCCCTGTGAGCAGCGTGTGGGCGTGTCCTGTGTCAGGTCATTATCAGTGAATGAAGTGTGGCAGAAAGACTGAATCTCTCCTTACATTCATATGGATTACATAAACTGAGAACATTTATTTTTGATTAAACTTGCTACATTTAAAAGTAGACACTTTAAGCTTTCTATAGATATATATATATGTATAGATATATAGATATATGGATATGTGTGTGTTCATTTTAGTTCATTTTAGTGACGCGTTTCAAAAAGATTTTCGGGGAGACTGAGAGGTCAGAAAGTGCAACCTGTTTATTTTCTTTATTTTACAAAAGCACAATGTTTTATTGATATGTGAGTTTACATTAACAAGTAAAGAGATAAATCGATGCATTACGCGTATGTTTATGGTTAAAAATGATGGAGCATTTCAAGTTATTTTGACGGTTTTTGAAGTGGATTGTTCAGCAGGGTAGTCTGCCCAAACTATCACTCCACACAACCAATGCTTCCCAAGTACTCTGCTCTCCTAAATCTACTACCCAAGGTTTGCGTCTGCCTACGCTCTAGTTTCTTTTACCCATAGTGGGGCTTCTTCTGTGGCAGCAGAAACTCCTACACCTGATTTAAGGACAACATGCTTCCACTGTTCTTACTTTCATCTTTTTCCATCTTTTTCTTTCACTCTTTCTCCTTATGCTGTACTAAAAACAAGCCATCATGCCCAGGTGAAGGCTTATCAAATGTCTCCTCAGGAACTCTGCTCTCTCTTTTACACTTGCACACATTTCTTCTCCTCAAATTCATTCATTCATTCTCACTTGGTTTCTCTCTAAATCTCTCGCTCTCCGACAAGAGTCGACAAGATTTCAACGCTCTCTGGTTGGGTCGGACATGCAGAGACGTTTGACTGACAGTCGGGTGTAATGGTAATTACCAGCATGTTCTGGGGAGCTGATCTTCAGAGCAATCAGGGGCAGCTCGCACACACACACATCAGTCTGGTGATATCAACACACTCACTGCCCAGCATAGGGAAACGAGAGAGAAATTCGAGCTTAATGTTAAAGTAAAGCATCAGACTCAGGTAGGGGGCGTGGCCTAAAGAGGTGGTGACAGAGTATGGAAGTTTCATTGGAATTACATTTAACACAGGCTTGTTCTGTTGTTTTTGTTTTAAACTCAACTCTTGGTGTGAAAATGAGCCAGGAAGAACTTTAAAGCAATTTAGCATGACAGCCAGAAGCTCAAAGACACAGGTTCAGCAGGAGAAAATCAAAACACAAACAGACACTCAGACAGTCAGTCAACAGAAGTGCGACGCTCTTCTAAAATGAACGAAAGGAAAGAGAAATGGGAACAGAGAAGCGAGGCGATGTTTCATTAAAGAGAATTTAGCAAAGATCCCTGAAGGACCTAACCTATATTCAGTAATAACTACTGTACTGTACACACACACACACACACACACACACACACACACACACACACACACACAGCTGGGTCCCCATTAAACACCTGCATTGTAGGTTAGCGCACAAGTGGGTTTGCACCAACCTACATTTTGTACAAACTACTGTACAAGTCACAGAGAGAGAGAGAGAGAGAGAGAGAGAGAATGTCCTGTGGCACAGAAAGAAACAGGACGAATCTCTCTGCGGTCACAGAGTGTTTCAAGTGGAGAGCTCAGCTTAATCCAACACACATTACATTTAGTTTTGCCTGAACAGAGCAGCTCAGTTCCTATCAACCTACTGGGTACTGAACACAGCAAATTCTTCTTTAACGGACGTGTGTGTACTTAAACATAGCCAAAGGTGCCAATACTTTTAAAACGATTCTATCCATGCACATATTTTCTATATAATATAATATAATATAATATAATATATTTCTACACTAAACCCAAGGTACACTAGGTCGGGTGTGTAGGGCTCAGAGAAAGTGTCCGGCTTCATTTAAAGGTGCCGGAGTGCAGCTGTAGACAATGTAATTTACACTATAGCGTGTAATTCAGGTTCGACTGTGATCAACGTAACTTCTGTTGAATTTTTTATATTTTTCTTACAAAAGAGAAGCTAAAATTAAGTTCCCTAAAATTATCTTGCAATCACTCCGTTACACTCACACTCACATTCACACGATTAAATATTTACACTGCAAAAATGATCCTGTTAATCAGAATCACAGTTCAATTCGAGAGTAAAACTGCAAAATGCTACTAAAACTTACAGATTTCCATCGCGTGTGTGTAGAACCATGTAGGACGGAAGCCTTTCAAAAGAAAAGAGACACTTTAACTAATGAATCTGTTTTTTTTTCTTTAATAAAATAAGAATAAATGCATCTTACAGAATGAGGTCCTTTATCACTATAATAGAGCTCCATGTTGCTGAGTGCACAGCGCCCCCTGGGGGACGACCACAACAACAACACAGATTTAAACTGAGCAGATTTAATCAAATAACAGTCCTGGGGGGGGGGAAATGACTTGGATCTGAACTTAGAGACTGATCACAGTTCAGGCTGCCTCCGGGTCGAACTTGTGATCAGACTGCCGTAAAGACGGTACTGAAAAAATACTTGAGTTAAATATATGATTTGTTCTAACATTTACATTGTGGCATTTGGCAGAAACCCTTATCCAGAGCGACTTATTATTATTAATTTTTTTCTTTATGCATCTGAACAGTTGAGGGTTGTGGGCGTTGCTGAAGGTCCTAACAATGGCAACTTGGTGGTGGTGGGGTTTGAATCTGGGACCATGTGATCAGCAGGGCTTCACCAGTAGGTTGGCTTGAGGAAGGAGAACATGGAGAAGTGACGAGTGTGAATTTGACACAAACTTCAGTGATGTGGCAAAGGAAAGTGATTATGACTAAACAGAAATAGGAACCTTTAAGATGCAAGACATCAATCACTCGGTGAGTCGAAGCCGGGTCTAGTAGGGATGTGAAACACCAGCGGCCACCCGAGACGATATAATGACGATACCTAGTTGCTGATTCGATTTGTATTACAATTCTGGTTCAGAAGGTTTTAGGTTCAAACCCCACGACTACCAAGTTGCCAATATTGGGCCCTTGGGGAAGGCCCTTAATTCTCAACTGCTCAGACGTATAATGAGATTAAAATAAAAAAAATGTTAAGGGGATCTGTCAAATGTCAGAATGTAAACGCTCTCTGACAATGTGTGAATAAACCTGTAGAATTATAGAGGAACTGCAACATTTTACCATCTCAAATGCAAAAATACATAAAAGTTTTTTTTTTTTAATCGTTTTTTCGAGTCAGTGTGGCGATACACACAAAAGAATAACGATACGTAACAATAGTTTTTCCCCAGCCTCATTTCTAGAGTTTAGCGTCTACGATCCTTAACGGCAATTAGATGAAAAGGTAACGAGTTTATTCCTTGTCTCAAGATGTGTGTTTCAGCTGTTCAGAGTGTGTGTAATAATAGACATCTTTAAAATAATAATAAGAAAAAAATGATTCACAATCTCCATCTCAGATTTATTATTTTAAATAAAAACAAAACTAGCATTTGGTCTGTTCTATATACATAAGGATTACAGAGCAAAGGACAGAAAATATAAATTAATCATGAAAATAAATGAGTATCATCACTCAAAATACAAAACATCTGCATGCAGCTTGTTTATTTTATTTTATTTATTTAACACCGTCCCTGTATCCTTGGCCTGACTCTTCACTAGCCCAGCTCTGATTGGCCGGATCGTATCCAAGGCTCCTCCCTCATGCACGTTCAGTTAGCCTTCATCCGTTTGGAAGCGGTTTCCTGGTCAGGCTCATTATTCCCTCGCTTAGCCCCTCCCACTTGTCCAGTCTGCCCCTCCGACTCTGCCCCAACACTCTTTCCCGCCCTCAGCTCTCTCCGTTCTCTCCTCTCCTCCATTTCCTCAATCTCCTCAGCAAACAGGGCCTTCAGAGGAGCCAGGAGGCGCGGGAGAACCCGGAAATCTCCAAACCGGATCTGGGATTAAGGTTTGGGAAAATAAATAAATTAATTAATTAATTAAAAAATCCAATAAAAGCTTCATAAGTATATGGTTAAAAACAAAGGGGTAAAGACATGAGGGGGTATTGAGTGCGGGGTTTAATAAGGACAGGGTGTGTGGGGTAGGAAGGAAGCTCTGGCAAAAAGATCAAAAGTAAGAATGGTGTAGACGGGTTTATGAGGTACGTAAAGGTAAAGGAAAAAGGGGGTATGAAGTTAAATGAAGGGGTAATGAGGTAAAAAAAAAAAAAGAGTGAAGTGAGAGGGTGGTAAAGTAAGAGATTTATAAAGAAATTAGGAAACTGAAGAAATTCTGTCATGGGAAAAACGGAGTAAGAAGCAATGCTATATGAGGCAACAGGGGGTAACTAGTAAAGGTGTGTGAGGTACTGGAGTAATCAGGCAAGAGGGTAACAAAATGGGGTGTAAATCAACCGGGGCTTGAGTGACAAGATAATTAAGGGTGTAGGAGGTACGGGGTAATGGGCTAAAAAGACATGAGGCAAAGAGGTTACTATGCAAATAAGTAATTAGGGTAATTAGCAAAGGGGCAAGGTGGGTAACAAGGTTAGGGGGTACAAAGTAAGGACAGTAGAGGTGATGGGGTACTGAAGGTAAGGTAAGGGGTTCATAAAGAAATGAGGCTAAGGAACTTGGGTCACGGGGAAAAAGGGGGTAAGAATCACTGTGGCAAGAGGCAACAGAGGCAAAGACGTACGAGATAATGGACTAATCGGGCAAAGTGGGTGACAAGGTAAACGTGTACAAGTTAAAGAGGGATTTGGAGAGGAAGATAAGAAGCGATGGGGTATAAATCAGAGGGATGGGGTAACAATGGGGTAACGATGTAAAAAGGAATGAGGCAAAGAGTTTAGGATGCAAAGATGTGCAAAGTAATTAGGGAAGGTTGATGTGGGTGATGAGGGGATGTACTGACAGGAGGGTGGTACGAGGTAACAAAATACAAAGAGGTGAATCAATGGAGTAAACAAGGGAGATGGTGAGAGGTAACGTGAGGAGAGATCAGGCAAAGGGTACAAGTTAAGGGGTAATGAAGTAACAAGTGTGTGAGGCAAAACGAGGAAAGGGGGTAAATGAAAGGTGAAGGAGTGAAGTATGTAAGGTAACATGAGATGAGGCATGAGGATACCAAGACGAGGGGGGATTGAGGTGGACGTGTTATGATGTGATGGAAGGAATGAAACAGTTGGGGTACACAGTGAAGGGGCAATAAGGGATAAAATGTAGCCCCTCTCACTCTCATGTGGTCGAAGGCGATGCCCACACGCTGATTAAAGTCGGAGCTGAACAGTGGGATCTTGGCGTATCTCTGACTGAAGTGGTTCAACATGATGAACTCGGCGTTCATACTCATCCCGATATCGATGGCCTGAGACGTCGTACTGCGTGCACACACACACACACACACACACACACACACACACACACGGCATGGTCAATGTGTAGATGCATATAGTATGTGAATGTGTATTATAAATGTGTGTATACAACCATAGAGATTGAAAAGTGTGTGTGTGTGTGTGTGTGTGTGTGTGTGTGTGTGTGTGTGTGTGTACCTGTGTCTTTTGTCCATGGCCTCCTCTTCCATCCCGTCCTCCAGTGTTGCTTCATGGATAAGCAATGTCGCATTCTTTCCTGCAACACACACACACACACTTTGAGAGTAATGAATCACTGCAGGCTCTGTAATGCAGAGGTAGTGATGGAGTGTGTGTCTCTCTGGAGTTGTTAGTAGAGTTTGGGCTGATCAATAACTGTGTGTGTGTGTGTGTGTGTGTGTGTGTGTGTGTGTGTGTGTGTGTGTGTGTGTGTGTATACGTGCCCTAAGCACTGTGTATTTCAGATCTATTGATTAACCCAGAATAACGGTGTGTGTGTGTGTCTCACCCATTTGTGCGAGTGTGTCACATGGCATGGTGTCTCCGGAGAAAACGAGCTGCCAGCCAGACTGATGGGTCAAACTGCAGGCGTACGCATTCTTACAGTGCCGTACCAAACATGTCTGAAACTGTCTCACACACACACACACACACACACACACACACACACACACACAGAGTTCTAAACCCCACACATGACTAACAGACTTTATTGTGATGGAGTACAGAGTATAAGCTCTACCTTGGTGAGGTCGTTCCTCTTCAGCACAGCTTGAATGAAAGATTTGGTCTTGAATTTTGGTATTTCAGCTCCCTCACAGAGACTCCTTGCAGGGATGAAGCTGAAATACACACACACAATATTAACCATGGAGCATCGGCCGTCCCCCGGCAACCCTCGAGATGGTTAATAACCTCCTGGTTATTTTGACAATATTTCCAGACGTGTCCATTTGTGATCCAAAATTAAATCTCATACACTTGCCAGGTCGTCTGTTTTAAGGCCGATGAGAACAACACTGAGGGTGTAGTGTGTATGTGTGAGGTTTAGTGGTTTAGGACAGAGCCCTTACTTGATATGGCTGAGGATCTCCTGGCAGTGATCGTGGTACTGATTGAGCCACGTCATGATCTGAGTAGGAGCCACAAGATACACAGGAGTGAAGGGTTTACCCATAGTCCTCTGCAGACAAACAGAGAGAAGATCATTTACACAATGTGTCCACTACACAGGGGTGTGTACGGCTAAGGCTGTAGCTATTGAATATTTTAGTAAGCGAGTAATCTACCAAAAATTTAATCAAGTAATCGGATAAAATGCACTTTTGTTTAATTAACCAGTAATGTAAAATATGTAAGAGAAACACAGATTAATTGGTTTTCTCTTTAGAAAAATAAATAAACTTTTATTTTTTAAATGATTCCTATCCCCCCTATGCGATTTGACTCGCAGTGAGACGCGGCGTTTGGCACCGTGAGCCGCCGCGACTGCCCGCCGACGTTCCGCAAAGTTCTGCAAGAAAATTTGCACCAAAACTTGCGGTGAATCATGAAGAACCGAACTTCCGGCCACCGCGCGAAACCGCGTAGGTGAGACAGGGGTATTAAAGTTGACTGAGATTAATTAAGTGCATTAACTTTTTTCAAACGACTTTAAGGATTAAAAAAAACTAAGGCACACATTAAAATAAATAATTACACAAAAACGTTAAGTTGTGCAACCAAACTTTCAGAACTAAAAGTTTCAAAATCTACATCTCAGGCATAACATCAGCCTTTACTGATAATTTCTGTTGTTTTCTCTTGCTGCTTTCTTCTTCTCTTGTCCTCACTGATAATTTTATTGCTCCCTTCCATTTCGCAGCCCGCAACAGAACAGAACGCGCCATCAAATCAATACACCGCTAACGGTTTGCGTCTCCTCCCGCTTTTGTGGGTGATTTAAGCGTTTCTTCTTTGTCGGTGTTTACTGGCGGCTTGCATCCGGAAGCGCGCTGTGTCACGCCAAATAAATAATTGCGCAAAAACTTAACGCAAGCTTTTAAAATTAATTAAACGAAGCTCCGAGGCAGAAGATTTTGCCTCGATCATTTTTTGTAATCGAATTACTCGAGGAATAGTTTCAGCCCTATGTACGGCCAATACGTTTTAAAGCAGAGCCGTCAGTAAACAGTGGGTGGAACATTGAGCGTAGCAGGGGGTTTAGTGGCACTCGGCCATGAGGGAGCTTTGTTGCAGATTAATAAGTGCACTTACCAGAGCTCGCTCTCTCTGCAGCAGCAGGTTAATTATCCCCTAAAGAAACAAAAGAAGTGTATATATATGTCCATGTTAACCTAGTGTGCCAGTCATATCTCTCCCTCGTTCACACACAATCAGGAAATAAAACATGAAGCAGTAACTACAAAATCAAGACTGTGACTGTTTGTTAGCATCATAATAGTCACAGACACCAAGAGCAGCAGTGTATGAACATAAGTGTGGCGTGAATAAGACTTTATCTACGTAATATAACTTACTTACTGTAGCACTCTATGCACAATCACACCTTCCTTCCATCCATCTAGAAATCTCTGTAGTCCAACTAGGGACCATGGAGGCCAATGGGGACCAGTGTATTTATTCTCATTTTTACAACCGTGGCGGGATTTTCGGTCAACATTCACACACTACAGCCAAGCACAACCAATCATGCAAACTCCACGCAAGGCGAGATCCCAAGGCGGGAATTGAACTCTGACCCCACCCCTGACCCCACTGACCCCACCCCTGACCCAATCACACGCTCCCACCCCTGACCCCACCCCTGACCCCACCCCTGACCCCACCCCTGATCCCACACACACCTGATCACGCAGTATGACCAGATCCGACACCAATCGACTCACCGTGTGATGATCAGCATGAATATGAGACACAAACACTGTGGATAACTTTGTCAGCATTTCATCCACGCCGTTACCGTACTGCCGGCACAACTGTCCGAACGTGCCTTCTCCGCAGTCTAACAACAGAGACTGGCTGGAGCTACAACACACACACACAGTTTCAACAATTATCAATTAAACACACATACAATTTACATTGTTAGTGTAAGTAAAAGTACTTTCCTCTACCTGATATTGACCAGAGTGCCGCTGACGTTCCTGATCTTCATGGGCAGAGCTGATCCTGTGCCTAAAAACAACACCTCGGGGTACCGCTCTCCCTTTCCTACACACACACACACACACACACACACACACACTTTACATTAGCCCAATTAACGGTATGATGTTTAAACTCTAGATTTGCTAAATCTTAAATCTCTAACACTGGACTTCAATCTTAGATCTGGAATGAGAGTCATAGTAGACCATGAGGTTTGGTATTTAAACTCGGCACTGGTGTGATGTCGTCGTTCATGTCCTGTTCGGAGTTTGGAGACAGGATGAAAGAAAGCAGTGTACAATCAAACCGCAGCGCCACGCAAGCGTGCCCGAGTGACGAGACGTGAACAAAGGAACGAGGGTCATCCGAGGCCAACGCTGAGAAAATGAAATGCCAGCCAGCATCAGTCTCCCTGTCCATCTCCCTCACGCTTTCTCTCTATCCGCCCCTCCATCTCTCGGTGTGGATGAATGACGTGCTCACCAGACTGAACGGCGGAGTCCGTGGTCTGGAAGTGTTTACACTCCTCCACTTCATGCAGGAAATTCGGCACCTCCGCCGCCTCCTTAATGAATTCCTTTCGGTCACAGGTGGGGATGGCATCACTGTGTATGCACACACACACACACACACACACACACACACACACACACACACACACACACACACACACATGTCTGAGCAGTTCTGACAGAAATCTAATAGCTTAAAGCCACTGAAGCCAATCCATCGCCTATTTGGAGACAAATGTGTTGGGACAGAGAGAAACGTATCTGATATAATGTCATTCTGCCGAACACCTGGCTGTGGGACTCGAGTTTAACACCCCATTCCGACCCTCTGAGGCCCAGGGAGACAAGCATGATATAGAACTGATACTCAATATAACGTTCATTTAAATTCATTTGCCTCTGTGTGTGTGTGTGTGTGTGTGTGTGTGTGTGTGTGTGTGTGTGTGTGTGTGTGTGTGAGCTCTAAAATCAAATGAAAATCAAACAAAGCAGCAAAACTTCACGCAGCTTCAGATCTAATGGAGTGGAATCTGGAGCAGAGTGTAAACTCTTGATTAGCGTATCCCTGAAGGCAGCACACGATCTCCAGATCAGTTACGAATAAACTGAAGGTGAACCGAACTACTGAAACCTGAAGCTTGGGGTAAAGCCAAGAACTTCACCTACTCGTACGTTTGTGTAAAATTAGACTTCAACTACAAGGTCTAGAGTTTAAACTGTGGATTTAGTCCAGATCATAATATGTACTAGAGCAGGGAATCCGGGTTATACTCAGGATTTGATGTTTGGCCATCGTGTTTCCCAAATCAATTGAACAGCACTAAAGTGTACTGTCTGGTTTGTCTCGAGCTCTGGTGTTGTTTATTATTGTTATTGGTGTTGAAGTTGAACATGCAAATGCTGTACATGAAGGATGTCTTCAAAAAAAAAAAAAACTTAACAGTGATCAATGAAATAGTGTCAGGTACAATTTGTTCGACTTTATAAGGAAATTAGCTTCCATGTTTTACTCAGCATCCTGCAGAGCCACACACTGTTCTTCGGAGAACTTTAGACCCTTTAACTTCTTTTTTCTCTGCATGTAAAATACGACAGCTTCTGTTTAATTATTTAGGTTTTTTGTTTTGCTGCTTTCTTTTACAGCATACAAATATCCTTCTGTTACTTTTGATTTTGTGTTTGAATACTGATGTTTGAAAATGTGAAATATTAATGTGAAAAATCATAAAATGAAAAATGTCCACAGGAACATTTGCACTAAAAGAAACACAGGATGCATAAGACTGGACCATAGAAAAAATACTTATAGTGTCTTAAAATGTTCATTAGAAAGCACAAATCTTTTTTTTCCCTCTGACAATCTTCTGCTCCACACTCCAGTCCATTAGGTGGCAGTATTGCACCAACTGCACATAAACTCTAAACAAGACGATGACGCAATACGCTTGCAAGTTCAGTTTGTGTTACAGTTATATTTTCTCCAATTGCTAAGATGTTTGTTCAACAACAAAAAGGTTCTCTCAAGTTTAATAAGTAATATCTACAAAATATCTTGTAATTATTTTCATACTTATTTTAAATCTTTAACAAATTTTTTTTAAAAAGTGGAAGTGAACATCTACAGACATCCAGTGATTGACACAATGCTGGCTCCTTCACGCAGGCAGGCTTTTAGGACACCCTGGAGTTTTAAATGAAACCTCAGGAGAAATATAATCTGGGGTCTGAAACTTGTATTATAAAACTTTTGCAATATGAGATAGAAACTTTAAACTTCAGGTTAAGGTTAATCTGATTAGAGCTCTAGTTTAGAACTAAGTACAAACCGAGGACTTGGATTAGCATCAGTTAATGGATCTGGAAATGAAACTGCAGATGTTTCTGGATTAGATTAACCTAGTGTCTGAAATTCAAACAACAGATTTCTTTAGATGAGCAATAATCTAGGTTCAGATCTAACTGTAAACAAATAAATAACTGTAAACTGAATAAAACAAAACAGGCACCGGAAGTTAAAGTCTACAGAACATTACTCTAGATTAATATGGTATTTAAACTTCAGCAAAGCACACTGTAAAAGTACTTTAAAGCTCCCGAACAGCAAAATCTGCAACACAGAATATAAACACTTCATAAATGCAATCTGAACTCTGTGGTTTACTCCTACCTTAGTGTGATCTAAAACCTGGGTTTGTGTGTGTGTAACTGTACTGGTGTACAAACTGTAGTCTGGAGTTAAACCTCTAGTCTATCAGTCTGACGTGAGACTGGTCCTCACCGCTGCCACTCGGCTTTGGGTCTGAGCTGGAACTTCAGCAGACACTCCGCTCTAATGTTGGGCACGTGCAGTGCAGCCTGAGACTCCTGTAAACAAACAGGTAAACAAAACAAGTCAACAAGATTTTATCAGAAAATCATACTGCGATTGCGACATAACTATGATGTGTAAGCATTAAACATACAACTTTGTATTCAAACGTATTTATTTTAGTAAACAACGACATACGCAAATAATGACACAAATGATTTCATTAAGTGGATGTGAGCCATATTTATTTATCACCTCAAAAGGACATAAATAAACAATTTATTTACATTTATATTTTACAATTTTATAAAACATTGACAAATTCTACATAAATTAATAATTGTGTGTATATTATTTGTATGTATAGGCTTTTTATGATTAAATAATTGCACAGGTCCCTTTATTAGATTTTATGTGACTGTGCAGCACAAACAACAACATCTTGACCAACTGATCTACTATCTGGAAAACCAGTTTGCCAACTAGTTAGCCAACAGGACAGCCAACAGGCAAACCAATTGGTCGACCAAGAGGTCACCCAACCAGTTGAACAAGAGGTCAAATAAATGGTAAACCATCACTTCAACCAACAGGAAAACCCAGTGAATGAACAGGAAAATCCGGCGAATGAACACCTGGTCAACCAAGAGGTCAACTAACTAGTTCTCAGCTAATCTTTTCCCTGATAACAACGTCATATTCCTCACACAGAAATGACATTGTTGTATCAATCTCCACAACCTGCTGGTAGGTAAGGGTGTTACCTCCTGAAATAACACACAGGACCGGTTCTGCTATACCTTAGAGGTGTAATGCTGCAGCTCGGGGAAGATGTCCGAATGGATCAGGTTGAGCTGGGTTTGGATCTTGTGGCTGCGAACATTGTGGATAGTGGAGACCTGCTCATTCATGATCAGGTGTTCTGTACTGCAGGAGAACCTGAAAGACAAACACACACACACACTCACACACACACTCACACCTGAACTGACCAAACAGAAGTATCTTTTCTCCGACACAGAAACTACTAAAGCTCTGACCAGGCCTATAAATTATTCTCAGAACATTAAAGCAGACCTGTGTCTGGTGACAACAAGTTATACACAAAGTTGAAATAGCAACCAAACCCCAGTGATGGTTTAAACAACAACAAAAAAATGAATCTCCAACCTGAGAAATTATTTATCCGACCCTAGGTTAACACCACAGTGTGTGTGTGTGTGTGTGCGTGTGTGTGTGTGTGTGTGTGTGTGTGTGTGTGTGTGTGTGTGTGCGCGTGTGTGTGCGTGTGTGCAAGTGTCCTCCTAAAGGGACGGTACCGCTCCATCCAGCGCTGGTACTCCAGCGTCTTCAGCACCGACTCCGGGGTCATGTGCACCACCAGGGCGGCGTCGGCCTCTAAGCCACTGCTCTGGTACCTAACACACACACACACACACACACAACACACACACACACAATCACTGCAGTGTTTAGGTGTACACTCCTTACAAAACAACAAAACAAAACACATTTACAAGAATTAATAAATGAAAGAACGTATACGGTTGCTACGGTGACACAAATAATTTAGAAGTACATCAATCCAGTCCTTATAGTTTTTATTTTCAATTCCCGTCATGTTTCATTACCCGCTTTTTATTGTAATAATAATAATGTTTCCTGCTTGTTTGTTTGAGTGTTTTTATGAGGATGTTAGTGATGCTTAGGGGCGGAGCTATATTAAACAAAATCCTCAAATTGTGACCCGTTAAATTACGAAATACCCTGATGTATTAGTTTAAAAAAAAAAGAAACATAGTTTTTAAAAAAAAAACTGAAAAAAAAAAAACTGGAAAAAAACTGGAAAAAAAAAAAAGATCCAAGAACCGATACCTGAGGTACGCCTTATGAATTTGTGTGTCCGAGTTTTTCAGATGGGTCGAGTCAAATCAATCAGGACATCACCTCACCTTGCGAGAATCTGATTGGCGCACAGCGGCTGAATGAACTCTTCAGAAGGACAGTCGATCACCAGGAACACGGGGCCCGGGTCAGCTGGAGTGCATACTTCATCTGGCTGGATCTGAAAAACAAAAACACACCAACATATGAAGCGTCTCAGCAAAGACCAATCACGCTGATAACAGGAATGGTGAGTAATATACCTCCTTGCCGTCATACGTGATGCTCTTCCCATCTTTAAGAGCGGATATGAGCGGTCCGATGGCTGCTGTTCCTCTGAGAACGAACCACAGAACAGAACAGTGTTAGTCACCTATTCCCCATAAATAAACATCATACAGAATAAAGACGAGTGGAGTACAGAGATAAACACTCACACAGGAAGTCCCAGCTCTTTGGCTTTCTGCACCAGGAAGTTGCCCTTTTTCGGATGTAGCTGCAAGGGAAGACAAGGCTGAGTTACCAGAGCTTCATTCAGTCAAGACAGGAAGTGATGTCACGAATGGCCAACATCTTACCTTACACACATACGCCACCACCAGCGAGGGGTCGCGCGTGCTCCTCTCTCCGCGCTCTGACGTAAACACACATCGTAAACACACGTTAAAGCAAAAAGTGACGTAAAAGAGAGTGTTGCAAAGTGAATTGGAACACAGCCGGTGTCAGTACCAGGACTCTCTGAGCCATCACTCGTTCTCTGCTCACTCTCGTCCCTCTGCCAGAGTTCCTTCCTCTGGCCACGCCCATTTCCACTCCCACCGCTGCCACGCCTCGTCCGATCTGAACTCGTCTGCTCGGCTACACACACGTTCGTAAGTAATGTAAACCAAATAGACACAGAGAAACAGACAGACAAACGAAGTTTGTGTGTGTGAGTAGACACTAACCGAACAAGGGCACTTGGGTGACAGTCATGGTGTCGTCTTTATATTCGGGCTCGGTGTACGGTCTCACTGCTGCACACACACACACAAACACAAACACAGAGATCATCCCTGGACTTGTCCAATCAGAGCGATTTCTCCCAGTGTTAAGAACAGACAGTCCGGACCAGACGCTCTTACACAGTCTGATGTCCTCCAGCGGGCCAGAGAACACTCGGATTGCACTCAGGTATTTCTCCTGAAAAACAAAACAGATAGAGAGATTCATTCAGTCAGGACCAAGATTCACTCGCTATGGTTTGAGTCAGTGACATCTTTAATAAACGACCGAGACTGGCTCGTCGGGGGTTCACCGAGTCAAGAGTTTGAGTCAGTGAATCATTCGTTCGAGACACGGTCTAACCTCTTCAATTCAGTGAATCATGGTTTGAATCAGTGAACTGTTTATTCGGGATATTGACTCCTCTTCAATTCAGTGAATTTTTTTTATTATTATTTGAGACAGAGTCACTCCTCTTCGATTCAGGGAATTGAATCAGAGTTTGAATCAGTGAATAATTTTTTTATTCGATAAAGAGTCGTTCCTCAGGGATTTCAATTCAGGAAATCAGATTCGGAATCAGTTAATCTTTCATTCGAGGCAGAGTGAATCATTTTCTCAAAGAATTTAATGACTTTTAAATGACAGAGAGAGAGAGAGAAAGAGAGAGAGAGAGAGAGAGAGAAAGAGACAGGTACACACCAGCTGCGGCGGTCCGGACATGACACACTCTGGGACTCCGGTGTCCTTCAGCGTGAGAATCATTCCTGCAAAACACAAACGGGGTTAAGCTCAAACATCAGACACGCTGAATTAAAGGATCAGTGTGTGTTTCTGAGTGTGTGAAAGTGTGTACCTGAAAGTCCTCCTACTGTGTCCCAGCACATGCGAGTCAGGAAGATGTTGTCCAGACGAGCTGCTTTCAATCTGAACCATATGTCAAAAAATGTATTCATTAATAAATAAACAGTCTTTTTGCTATCGCCTCGCATGAACTCAGACTACAGACGGGACTCACTTGTGTTCCTGCATCAGTCTCTGCGTTCCCTCTCCACAGTTAAACAGATATCTGGAAAACATCACAACGACAAACCCAGCACTGTTCATTTATTTATTTATCTACTGACACGTGTCGTTGATGGTTAGAGTTTGTAGGAACAGTTAAAAGTTTATATCTAATAATAATCTGCTGATCTTTAATGTAATCAGTGATGATATTAATATTTCAGGTTGAAGTCAACGTACATGTCTGTGTGTCTCTCTGTCTAACTCATTAATACACAGAAATCACATTCTGTAAGGTCGAGTATCTGACGCCTTGTTTACACTAAGTTGTACTTCTTTGGTGCTCAGACAAATACACTCGTTGTTCGGTAACCGGAGAGAGAATCACAGATGAGAAATGGAAAAAGTCGATCAGATAAAGATGAAGTTTTGTCTTAAAACGTCTCCAGCGTGTGAAAATTCACTTATACCACGTCAGCGCTGTTATTTCAGCCAAAGTGAAAATATGAACTAATCCCAGTAAAAATATTCACTTTATCTTCTCTAATTAATATCTATTGGTGCAGGTGTTTGTTTACATTGAGACAGTAGCGCATTAGTAGATTATTTTAAAGTAGATTATTAAATCCCACACATAACTGTTCATAACATCACTTTTACTCCACATGTAGATTCACTGATGGTGCAGATTAAACTTCAGCCAGAGATCTGAGGACTGCAGGAGATTCAGTCAATTATGTCCAGACAGTTTTGTGTGATGCTGCGACAAAAACGTACTGGACAGACAGACGGACAGGGACAGACAGGGATGAATAGAGAGAAGAACAGAAAGGTCTTAAATCCCTCCTTCACACTAAGATCACTTGGGCCTCTCCATGAGCACCAAGCCCAGCGTCTGCTCATGTGACGTCACAGAGGAGCGCGGTCGCTCACCGGTTGTACTCGGAGAAGACGTACAGAGACGCCCCGTTCTCGCGCGCCCCCGCGCCCACCGCCTGCGCGTACACGGTGGACGGCCCGTGCAACTCCGCGTGCTTGCGGCTCTCCCTGGAGCGCACGTGCCGCAGCGTGTCCTTGGGCGGCTTGGGTTTCCGGTTCCTGACCGCGTCCGTGGCCATGTCACGTCTACTGCTGCACCCGGTCAGAGCGGCAGGGGCTCGGGGAGAGACACGGGGAGGGAGCGCGAGGCGGCAGGCAACCTGTCTGCACCACCGGGGGAAGGCCACGTGCATAATACACACACACACTCTCTCTCTCTCTCTCTCTCTCTCTCTCTGTCTCTGCGGCGGACAGATTAACTCCTCACATAAACCTTGTCATGAATAAATAAATACATATTTGAATTTTACTTTCGTTAAAGTTTTAAACCTCTCACAGCCTCTCTAACGCCTGACCGGGTCACTCTGATTTGCTATTGTTTTCCGGCGCTTTACGATGACGTCAAACAGACACACTAAGGTGCGTTCCAATCGGCCTCAAGTACCCTGCAAAGTGCACTACACGGAGCGTTCAGCCATATTAAGTGTGATTCCAAACCGCAGGGAGCGAAAGTGTTCAGTTCAAAGAGACCTTCGGTCGGTGTAGGGAACAAGTGAACCTCACTTCACTCAGGGAATGAAACACGTCCCATAAGTCATTGCGTCTCGCTGGAGCGTGAAAAAAATGGAGCTTGATAAAGGATTTATATATTTATTATCATTATTATCGAGGACGAGGACTTATTAAAAGGACACAAAAATGTTATTGTTTAATCAAGAAATCCTTCGTATTATATAGAATAGTAATCTGTAAAAGATAACTATTACTATCTCCGTACATCTTGAATCAATTACTATTTTAATTATTTAATTAAGTTACTTCACTTATTTAATTAAGTTTCAATAAATATTCAGTATTTAATGCCCGTAGTGTGAAATTTCCACAGCAGCAACGACAGGTATCCGAGGGGCCTCTGTTACCATGGTAACGCACAGAGGAAGTGACGCCTGCACTGGTGACTCTGCAGGGTGTTCCGAATCGAGGGACGTTCCCTTCACCGACGTTCCCTCCACCCGTGCAGGGAGTAGGGAGCACCTGTCAAGTGGACCTCGGAACCGAACGCCGCTATACACTCGTAGTTTTTAGGGCCCAAGCACTATGACTTCAGCCCTGTGTCTTCATAGTGTGTGAAGGATTTTTTTTCCATACTTTGGGGCTTTTCGGGGGTCTTAACATGCTCAAAAGCTCAGGAAAATTGGCAGACAGGTTGGAATCTGCTGCCATCAGAATGCACTGGGCGTGGCCCTCACACAAGATTTAGCTGCAAAACTCATCCACACTTGCACACATGCACATGAAACTTGGTACACATTCAGAGCTCATTGAGCTTATGGGTATGATAAGATTAAATGCATGTGTCCGGTGGGCCCATTGTCTTTCTGGAGCACTGGGGTGGCGATGGCACAGGGTGCTTGGGCCCGCTCATCGTTGCTTGCAACTATATTTTATTTCCTTTCATACACCATATGCTTCAGGTAATATTTAATAAATGAAGTATAATAATAATAATAATAATAATAATAATAATAATAATAATAATATAAATAATTCTGACTTTATTTTTATACTTAAATCTTCTCCAATGTCCTGATGAAGTTGTTGATTTGACCACTAGATGGCGCACTAGATGTAGATAAAAAAAATTTAGTATCTCTCAAAGTTCAGAGCATTTTAGCCAGTTTTTGTTTAGCTCTATATACATAAATAAATAAATGGCTGTACAGTCCTAGCTCTTTCGGTGATGTCTTTATGTTTCATACATTAGAGGACCAGAAAGCAGTCTAAAAAAATCTGTCTGTCTGTCCATCACACAAAACTTTGAGAATTGACTGAATCTCCTGCAGTCCTCAGATCTCTGGCTGAAGTTTAATCTGCACCATCAGTGAATCTAAACGTTGAGTAAAAGTGATGTTATGAACAGTTATGTGTGGGATTTAATAATCTACTTTAAAATAATCTACTAATGCGCTACTGTCTCAATGTAAACAAACACCTGCACCAATAGATATTAATTAGAAAAGATAAAGTGAAGATTTTTACTGGGATTAGTTCATATTTTCACTTTGGCCGAAATAACACTTTGGCAGGCAGCACAGCATCCTGTGTGGCAGTTTGTTTAAATTGTATCAAAATATGGGGGAAAATATTGTGATACTTATATAATTGCAATATGAAGGTATCGTGATAACATCGTATCGGGGATCCCTGGTGATTCCCTTCGCCAGTAACCATGGTGTGTGTATGCGGTTTATATAGTGAACATTGCATTTGGTGTGTATTCAATGGCAAACCGTTTAATTGAACAATGAATTCATTAATTAGTACATGTGTGTAATAGTTGCATCATTTTCACAGGAATATATCAGATTTCTGAGCGTTGAGTGGCGACTGACTGAGCTGCTAAGTGCTAGAGCCGGCTGAGTAACGTAAGCACTACGGTGATGTCCCGACTGAACACGTACTGTAAACATCAGTCCACATTTAGACCGGGTGAGCGCGAGTGCTTTGACGTCACCATCGCAGCATGCTGTCAAACCTGTAGAGAATTCCCCAGAGCGTCAGCCACGCCCCTTTATTTATCACACCACATACCTGTCCGGTGCGATGATCATAACCAACAATCTCAGTCAGGACACTATCGCTGAAAATAGTTTACGGAGTTGCAGCAGGCTGACGGGTCATCACGGCTACTCTAGGGGGCAGTAGAGATATTTAAACCCCAGTTAGGATGTCCAAACTGTTGCAGTGACGGTGTTCTAGTACTGTACGTCTGAGACATCTTTAAGAATGTCTTGGGAGAAATTTACTTTTATGGCATTGGGTAGACGCCCTTATCCAGAGCATCTTGCATTTCATCAACTAATACATCTGAGCAGTTTGAGGGCAAACAGTGGCAGTTTTTGGTGCAGTTTTTAAGGACCTTCATCTTAACCACTAAGCTACTCTTGACCCCTAGAGACATTCTCCTGTATGATTTTCTGGTAGAGCGCAGAACTCATAGTTCCATCAATTATGTTGAGTCGTCCAGGCGCTGAAGCGGCAAAGCCCCAGAGCATCACGCTACCACCACCATGTCTCACTGTTGGTATGAAGTTCTCTCAGTTTGAAATGCTCTCAGTTCTACACTAGATGTAACGGGACACATACCTTCCAAAAGGCTCAACAGTCCACAGAATATTTACCCAAAAGTCTTGGAGATAATCAAGATGTTTTTTTTTGACAAATGTGAGATGAGTCTTTGTGTTCTTTTTGGTCAGCAGTGGCTCTCGCCTGGGAACTGCCTCATGGACGTCGATTTTTGATTCATGATTGTTGAATCATGAACTCTGACCTTAACTGAGGCGAGTGAGGCCTGCAGGTCTTTAGATGTTCTTCTAGTTCTTTTATGAGCTCCTGGAAGTGGCGTCATTGTGTTCTTAAGAGTCATTTTGGTTGCTCCTGGGAAGCTTCTCCACTGCTCCAGGTTTTCTCCATTTGTGTGTGTGATGTCTCTCACACAAAGCCTTAGACACGTCTCTCTAACCCTTTCCAGATCAATTTGCTGTGCTTCTCATCAGCTTTCTTAAGATTGTAACATGATGTGTTGCTTTTTGAGATCTTTCAGCATCCTTCACTTTGTCAATAATGAATGAAATCATCATTTAAAAACTGCATTTTGTATCTACTCGGGTTGTCTTTGTGTGATATTAAAGTTTGTCTGATACCTTTTACCAAATACCTTATTCACTGCACTAAGAGATTAAATCAGTGGATCGTTCCGGAGACACACAGCCAGGAATCTTGAAATCCCCCTTTCTACTGATAACCGAGTTATAAAGAATATCATTTCTAATTTAAAGAAAAAGAAGCAAGACGTCAGCGCAGGGACGAGCTGGTGCTTCTGAAAGACGTCTTCATGCTCTTCGAATGTCGGTTAAGAAACATCTCTCTCGCCTTCTTCTTCAGTGTGTGTGTGTTTATATAATGAATCTTGTGTGTGGTTTAGTATTAAATTAATTATTAGTATTACATAATTAAATCACTCTCTCTCACACACACACAAACAGACACAAGAGTAAATTTCCAGTTTATTCATTTTATATAATCAGGGATCATTATACAGATCAAGGACACAATCACGGGCTGAATCCCAAATACAAAAACAGGGCACTAAACAGGGCGCAGGGGGGCGTGGCTAAACACCCACGGTAGTGCGCTTTGTACAGAGCGGGGGGGCATTTGGGGTCGAGCCATCGTCGGGCAGAGAGCGGATGAAACCAGCGGCGTGTGTACGGACGCTCTCTAAACCTCCTCTCACACACACACACACACACACACACACACACATATACAGAGAGAGCAGCAGGGTGTATGTACAGTATGTTCAGAGGTGCGGCGTCCTCGAGCGCACACCGGCGCGGTGCTGTGAGGTGAGACAGTGAGACAGACAGACAGACAGACAGGCAGTGAGACAGTTTCAGTCCCTGAGGACGGCTGTCTCCGTGTTTTTTCCCGAGGAACACTGCAGGGTTCTGTGGCGAAGCGCATGTTTTACACGACAGCGTGCAAGTGTGTGTGTGTTTGTCCTCCACGTGTATCATGTGTGTGTGTGTGTGTGTGTGTGTGTGTGTGTGTGTGTGTGAGATCAGTCCACGTGCATGGGTGAGCTGGGGGACGCAGGCATCTGCTCAAGGATCCTGCACACGTAACCGGCCACGTCCACAGAGCGCTCCTCATACATCAGGATGAACGAGTGTTTCTGCTCGACACACAGCAACAGAGACACTGCGGTGAGATCATCACACACACAAACATACACACATACACACACATACACACACATACACACACATACACACACATATACACACATATACACACACATACACACACACACACATACACACACATACACACACACAGTACACAAACATACACACACACACACACACACACACATACACACACACATACACACACACATACACACACACATACACACACACATACACACACACATACACACACAGTCGTAAAAACTCACCAGAAGTTCCCGGTACTTCGGCCTTTTCGACTCGTCCTTCGTAAGGCTGGAAGGCAGAGACAGTTTAACTGTTGCTAAGCAACAAGAAGATCTTCAGGTGAGACATAAATAGCGCTTTGATACCGAAGCCTTAATTCTCACAAACTGCTCCTGTGCTCGCTCCTGATTTGAAGTTTACACCCCCCCCTTCTTGTTCACTCTGCAGACTTTTCTCATGTTAAAAAAAAACGACACAGAGATAAATAAAAAATGTTGAATAAAATCTACATGAACCTGGTTGCGTAAGTATGTACACCCCTGACAGAGGCGTCTTTTACATTAATGTCTATAGCATTCCACCTTCTGCAGATGTTCCTGCAGGCTCCTCAGCAGCCTCTCTGATCACTTCTCATCCTCTGCTGGAGTTTATTTTAGATCATCACAGCCTGTCGCGTTGTCCATCTTGTTTGCACATCTGCACTTTGTGTTGTCTTTTGTATAGTACTCAGATAGTTTTTGTTAATTTATGGTATTCATTTATGTTGTTTGTATGTAGCCCGTGTACCAAACTGTATGTGATAGATAGAGGGAACGACGAGAGAAAACGTCTGTCCTGTGAATCTGTCCTGATGGTGAATAATCCTAATTATATATATATATTGGAGTTCACAGTCCAACACAGTGGAAAACAGCTGAGACAAAATGGCGTCTGGGATTCCCCTCGCGATTTAAAGGTGCAGAGGCGACACATTTCATGTGCGAGACTGATTTCCTTAGGCGCGGTTACTGTTTTTGGCCACATGATGGCAGTGTAGGGGAAAGGCCACAGAGACTCAGTCAAGGTGATTGGTGAGCTTCACATTGTATATTTGTGTCAAAGATGTACAAGACCCACATTGTCAGATTTAAGAACAAATCCGACTTACGAACGTGCTCCCGGGACGGACCTTGTTCATAAGTCGGGGGCGACCTGGATTTTGTTTGTTTCAGCACAAAAATCAGTCAATGAAGATTTTTCTCC
This sequence comes from Clarias macrocephalus, assembly GCA_011419295.1. Taxonomy (NCBI): domain Eukaryota; kingdom Metazoa; phylum Chordata; class Actinopteri; order Siluriformes; family Clariidae; genus Clarias; species Clarias macrocephalus. The sequence goes on along the minus strand of JAAGKR010004781.1, from coordinate 34,755 downwards.
TTTAGTTAATTCATTCAGTTGTTATTGTTAAAAGTCTGAGATGTTCAGGTTCACAAGCAGCAATTTGCAGGCGAACGGTGCCATTACTTTTGCACTTAACCTGGACCGTACAATGAATCTTTCTCACACTGACGTAATGTAAAGTGCTTTGATTAAATTGCAAGTCACAAGGGGTTACACATTTAGGCAGGTGAGTTACTGTACTTTCATTCTGTGCACGTGTGTGTGTGTGTGTGTGTGTGTGTGTGTGTGTGTGTGTGTGTGTGTACCACAAGTTGACGAAGTTGATGAACTTGGGTGAGAACTGTCTCTCCTCTGAGTTGCTGAGTTGCGGAGGATCTCCCTTCACCACCTGCGTGAGCTGATCGAACACACTGTTCCACTTCGGGTACGGAAACCGCCCGGTCGCCAGCTCGTACTGATACACACACACACACACACACACACACACACACACACACACACACACATATATAAATGCAAGCATATTATTTCCCAATACATATCTCACACACACACACAGAGTTAAAAAGCCTCGTTGTCCACATACCAGTGTGATTCCCAAACTCCAGACGTCTGAGCGTACATCATAACCGTGTCTGGACGCACTGGGGTCTATTCTCTCTGGCTGAGACAGAGACAGAGACAGAGAGAGAGAGACAGAGACAGACAGAGAGACAGACAGGTGATGTGAACAGGAAGCACTCAGGATGACATCATCTACCTGCTAAATATAGCAGATGACATCAGTAATACCATGAGAATAATAAATGCGCACTGACACACACACACACTCACACACACACACACACACACACACACACACACACACAGACAGAGACAGTAGTGTAATGAATGGAGCGTACTGCCATGTACGGCCTGCAGCCTGCGTCCCGCGTCTTGGCGATGGAGTCCACCAGCTGCCCGCTGATCCCGAAGTCACACAGCTTAATGTTCCCGCTGCGGTCCAACAGAATGTTCGATGGCTTAATGTCTGCACACACACACACACACACACACACACACACCGTCATTCACACTACACTGCCGCATCATTTCTCCTTCTGTACACCTTTAAACACACAGCTGAGTGACTACAGGAGGAACCTCGGCTCTACAGCTCGCTCTGATCACGTGTTTGATTCGTTCATCTTTCCGTTAAGTATTAATGAGCACATGCACGAGATGCGACATGCGACATGATTAAACCAAACATTATTCTAAATGCGACTGGTTAAAAACATAGCTTATATTCAGTAACGTCACTAACTAATAATTACAAATATATATATTTTTTAAACTCAATGATAAATATAAAATAAAATCATGTATTCAGTGACATCATTCACTAATAATCTGCATATACTATATATGTATGTATATATATATATAACATGACTGGCTAGAAACAGCATATATTTAACAACATCACTAAATAAAAATGTGCATATGAACTGTGATTGGTTGTACACTTCACACTAGTGACATCACTGAGTGATGATTTGCATATGTAACTTCTTCTTCTTTCGGCTGCTCCCTTAGGGGTCGCCAGCGCAGACCATTTAACGTGAACGTATCATACATTCAGTGACATCACTAACTGATATTTCGCGCACGTGATTAGTGATGTCACTAAATAAATGCTACAGCTTTAACCAACCGCATGTATGTAATATAACACATGCACATGTGTACATGCAAATGATTCGTTTGTGACTGGATACATCTGGGGCGCATATTTTGTGATATCAGCAAGTATTAATTTGGATACAAGACACGACTGGTTAAATAATTTACATATACAATGTGATTGGTTAAAACAGTACAGTTAGTTAGTGACATCACTAAGTGTTAATGTGGATATAAGATATGATTAACGATGTTAGTTGGAAGGGCGTTAACCAATTACATTTTTTTCCATTTTTTTCCGTTAACCGATCACATTATATAACTAAATTATCGGTAAATATTAATTTGCATATAAGACATGATTGGTTAAAGCCACACATCTAATTTTAGTGACAGAACAATTTGTATATACAGTGTGACTGGTTAAAATGATTTGCATTTATTTAAGTGTAATTTGCATACCGGACGTGACTTGTTAAATCCATAGCATTAGATTAGATTAGATTAGATTAGATTAGATTAGACTTTATTGTCATTGTGTCCAAAGCCAATGAATTGTAGTCAGCGTCTAACCAGAAGAGGATAAGTGTATATAACGGTAGTGACATCACTAAATAACAATTGTCACATACAAATTGACGTGATTGGTTAAAGCTACAGCACACGTAGCCCCGCCCCCTAAGGAGCAGGACTAGATTATGAGAGGAAATGGAGAGAGGAAGGCGATACAGGAAGGAGAGGAGAGCGCTTACCTCTGTGAATTATTTTCAAGTTTTCCTTTAAGTGGTTAAGTGCTTTCACAGTCTGTAATAAACACCGAGGGGAGAGTGCACGTGAGCGCTCGTATCTCCAACACACACACACACACACAAACACACACACACACACACACACACACACACACACACAGGGAGAGGACTCACCGCTAGTGTAATTTTGCCCAAGATCTCCTCGGGGATCACGTCCTCCAACGTGGAATATACAAACTTATAGAATTTGTCGAAAGAGGTAGACATGAGCTCCATACAGATCCAACAGTCGCCCTGGAACACACACAATTAAATGTTGCATCATCATGTGGTGTGAGTGTCGATGCGAGTGTGTGACACACCTCTCTGAACAGAGCTCCGTAGAACTGGACGATGTAGGGACAGTCACTGCTCCTCATCACCACGTCCAGGTCCATCAGCAACTGCTTCTGCTCCTTCTCATCCACCGTCGACCTGATCCTCTGTCACACACACACACACACACACACACCATCACACCATCACAACATCACAAAATATACAACACCTAACATCATATACCATAATATAATCTACATGTGTCCTGTGTGTCAGTCTCAGTGAAGGGGTGTGGCCTGTGTGTCTCAGTGAAGGGGTGTGGCCTGTGTGTCTCAGTGAAGGGGTGTGGCCTGTGTGTCTCTGTGAAGGGGTGTGGCCTGTGTGTCTCTGTGAAGGGGTGTGGCCTGTGTGTCTCAGTGAAGGGGTGTGGCCTGTGTGTCTCTGTGAAGGGGTGTGGCCTGTGTGTGTCTCAGTGAAGGGGTGTGGCTTGTGTGTGTCTCAGTGAAGGGGTGTGGCTTGTGTGTGTCTCAGTGAAGGGGTGTGGCCTGGGTGTCTCAGTGAAGGGGTGTGGCCTGTGTGTCTCAGTGAAGGGGTGTGGCTTGTGTGTGTCTCAGTGAAGGGGTGTGGCTTGTGTGTGTCTCAGTGAAGGGGTGTGGCCTGTGTGTCTCAGTGAAGGCCGTAGTCTGTGTATTGTTAACCTCAGACAAGGAGTTGTGGCCTGCTTCTGTCAATCTCAGTGAAGGAGGCGTGTATCTGTCAGCCCGTGTATCTGTCAGTCTCAGTGAAATGGGTGTGGCCTGTTACCTTAACAGCCATGATCTGACCGATGGGTTTGTACGCCATCTTGTTGACGGAGCCGTACGCTCCTCGGCCGATCTCCCCCAGGTCCCTCAGGTCCTCCGCTGTGAAGTCATAATGCTGCTCCGGAGAGATCTTTAACTTTCCTGAAGATTCAATACTGTGTGTGCGCAAACGTTCTCTAAACACACACACACAGGAAGTGGCTCTGAATCAGTTTTATTCCATTAACATAAGAGCTGTGTTAACGAGAGCTATATAACGTCTGTCTTATTATCAACGGGTTCCAGAGTAACATCATACAAACCACTGAAAGAAGATCTAGAACAGCTGCACTGACACAAACCTGCACCTAAACATCTGAGGACACATCAGATACACAGTGGGTTCTAGAGCGAGCAGGCTGTGGAGGAGCGGTACTCACATGTGAGGGTTCTGGAAGGGCGGACCCGCGGTGCTGAGGTTGAACCTGGTGGCTGATTTGATTGGCGGATTGGCGAAGTCTAACTTCAGTACTTTACGTTTACCTGACAGAGAGGGAGCACAGGAACGTTACACACACACACAAACACACAAGACAGTACTGATGTTGTTCCACAATCTGAGTGATGAGATTGGGAAGATTTGATCACATCCACAGATGTTCAGGGAAATCATGCACACCTGAGAGAGAGAGGGAGCGACACACACACACACACACACACACACACACACACACACACACACACACACACACACACACACACCAGACTGGAGGTTGGCGATGATAAAACTAGGATCTGGCATGCAATGGCCTCAAGCGTCCACATTCCCGTCTCCTCACCCCAAACGTCAACCCCAGCTTGTAATTCCAGACTTACCTGTGAGGAAAAGCATGAGGTCCACATCAAGGACATTGGAATCATATTAAATATACACGTGCGATGTCCACCGACATGGAGCTCTGAGTCTGATTAAATCGACTCTGAGGCTCTGCTACACATCGCATTACGTTTCGGTGCATCATGTCCCACCGTGGGAGACTCTGTACAGACTTCAACTTACTCACAAACTGTACTACAGCACAGGACACTCCCGGAGCGCCCGCTGTCCTCCACGTCTTCAGCTGAACGGAGCTCGAGTGTGTGTGATGGTGCACGGAGAACTCTGCCACCGCGTGCTGTAGTACAGTTTATTTACAATATTAAACCTCTGCTTACGACAAGGTTTGATTTATTTAGTTTTATACAGACAACTTTTGCTGGAAATATTTTCATGATCTAATCAAATAATGTGCAAATAGACTGTCCAGTGTCCAGTCAGTGTTTAAACAGTCCCAAACAGTCTCCAAACAGTGTCCATTCACTGGCCAAACAGTCTCCAATCAGTATCATGTGCAAGTGGTCTTCAATCAGTGTCCACAGAGTGTCCAATCAGTCCAAATACAGTGTCTAGTGACCAAACACTATCCAGTCAGTGCCCGATTGGTCTTTAAACAGTCTCCAAACAGTGCCCAAAGTGTCCAATCAGTGTCCATTCACTGTCCAATCAGCATCAATCAGTCTCCAATCAGTGTCCAATCAGTGTCCAGTCAGTCTCCAGTGTCTGATCGGTGTCCAGTTGGTGTCCAAACAGTCTTCAATCAGTTCAAAAGTGTCCAATCAGTGTCCAATCAGTGTCCAATCAGTCTCCAATCAGTCTCCAGTGTCTGATCGGTGTCCAGTTGGTGTTTAGTGTCCAATCAGCATTTTCTCAATATCTAATTAGTGTCTAATTAGAGTTTATGGTTATGTTAACTGCAATCCCCTCGATATCTCAGGGATGTTTTGTGCCATTAGACCCATGATATCAGTGTCTCACTGTCACAGCCCTGAGGAAGGCCAGCGTCTGCTAGACAATATGGAGGACATCACGGGATCATTGGTTAAGTGCGAGTAGGTTAAGTCCCGCCCTTCTTGACCCCAACTATGCATGTCAAGCACCAGACTTGCTGAAGAACTTAAAAAAAACTGTACACCCTCTAACTTTCTGAAACAATAAAACAGATGAAAAGTAAGTCCTAAAGCAGCTCCTTCATTTACTGCAGGGAAAAGAAAATGATACGTTCTTTGTGTTTTGTAACCAGTCATTGTACTGCATACGCCTAAATAAACATTGTTTCACACATTTTAACAATATAAACTCTAATCCAATAAAACATGAAAGCCTCCAGAGTGCTGGATAAAACCCCTCGCAGGCTGAACCATCTCCGCCTCGGAGTAAAAGAATGTGCTTTTGTTTTCCTTTTCCCCTCCTGAAGAAACCACAAGAATGTGATTCCGATGAGAAAAGCGTTCGCCGTTCGGCAGAGGTTCCCTGCCCCGACACGTTCCAGCGCTGCTCATGCCACAGGGGCTCAGCTCCAACAAACAAGACGCAACACAACCCGAAAGAAAGAGCAGAAGAGACCAAACAAAACACAACAATCCCAGAGGTGCCGCTCGGCTAGCAAAGAAAAGAATCGCGCAACAGAACCGATCACGTGTTAACCGTTTCAGTCACTCGTGCGATTCTTGGTTCGCTTCCAGGTGGAAACACAAGATCACGTCCCGAGTGTCCCGAGTGTCCCGAGTGATCAATGTCTCCTACTCTGATAGAGTCTGTGCTGATTATCGATCCTTCCGATACAGTACGATATTAACATGAACAGCAGCGCTAGCGCGGATCATCACTATGTAAGTGCTGCGCTCCAATGGGACACAGCCTGATGCACAGGTACTGAGTTCAACTGGGAGGATATTTACCTCATGCTTCAGAGGAGATGATATGATTTCAGGTCACAAGACAACGAGTCAATATTTGACAGTATTTGATATTTGATAGTTCTGACCCTGCTACGGTACGATACGATATGACGATATGGATCAGGTCAAATCACACAGACCTACTCAATATATTACACCAATTACTTAGACTTTTTGTGTAGTGTTAAATTTATTATAATTCTTGAATTTATAAAAATTGTTGATGCATTTATGATACTTCTTGTCAGATTTATGATTGTTTTTGACGAGTTTACAATAACTTGATGTATTTACTTGATGTAATATTTATTGACGACCTTACAAAAACTCTTGACAAACATACGATAATTCCTGAATTTACAATAATTCTTGATAATTTATGATATTTCCTGAATTTATGATGATTCTTGACAAATTTAAGGTAAGTCTTATTGAATTTACAAAATTTCTTGACTAATTTATGATAGTTCTTGACGGATTTACAATAATTCTTGAATTTATAATAATTTTTGATGAATTTATAATAATTGTTGATGCATTTATGATACTTCTTGTCAAATTTATGATACTTCTTGACTTATTTACAATAGTACTTGACGAATTTACAATAACTTGGTGTATTCACAATATTTCTTGACGAATTACGGTAACTTGAAACTTTGAACTTACAATAACAATAACTTTTGACAATTTATGATCATTTCTGAATTTACAATAATTCTTGACAATAAAAAAGACACATTGAAGAATTTACTATATTTCTTGACAGATTTATGATAATTCTTGAATTTACGGTAATTCTGAAAGTATTTACAATATTTTGTATTATAAGTATTTTTTTTAATTCTTGGCATGTTCACCTCAGGTTTATATTTTATATCACGGTATGTGTTAAATCTCAGTATATTGTGACATTAGTGATCAGAATATCGATGTTATTTCGGGTCACGCTGCCCAGCCCTACTCAGAAACGTGTCCAATTATTTACACATAAATGAAAAACAATTATGTTGTTCATCAATTCAATTAACAATCACTAGTAACAATTAATAGTTAATAGTAAACATGTGTATGGGGCGGGGCTAAAAGAGAGTGGGTGTGGTTATCAGCATGATCTGACTGGAGTCAAGTGCAAAATATTTTTCCTATACAAATGAAAAGTAGACTTTGTTATCAGTACTATTGGTACTATCAGTAGCTATGACAATATTAAATTCGGGGACCAACATTTCACCTGAACAAAATATGATGCCTTGTGCAAAAAAATTAAATAAATAAGAATGTGGGCGGAGTCAAGGCTAACAGATGAATCAGCACCTGCTGTGTGATTTACCACCACCACCAGTAGCGACATCACCATCACCGAATACACCACACACCCCATACACACACACACACACACACACACCCCACAGACAGACCCTGAGCTCATCTCCCGGCCGTGATTAGCAGAGCGCCAGAACATCAGCCGCAAGGAGACAGAGACAAAGTGGGAGGGGCTTACTTTGGGCAGCTCCAGACAGGTTAATCTGAAATCCTGCTGACGGGAAAAACAACAACAACGACACACACACACAAACACACACACAAGAAAAATGCAATGTAGGGATTAAATAGTTTAAATAGTTCTAGCGAAGTTTGCGCCGGTGAGACAAACGTAACGGAGCGTGTCCATGTGTGTGTGTGTGTGTGTGTGTGTGTGTGTGTGTGTGATAAAATTTTTAAAACACTTTATGTTTATCCATGAAATGTTCCCCAGAAAAGCTCACACTCCTCCACCGATACACTGACGACAAGGAACATGACTCACTTGGATTCTAATTGTAAAACACACACACACACACACACACACACACACAGGAAATGCACGCACATGCACATGGACTGTAAAGAACAAACAAAAACAATTTGAATCAGAATATAAAATGAGACAGGAAGAGATGAAAACATGTGTCTATGTGTGTGTGTGTGTGTGTGTGTGAGAGAGAGAGAGAGATTCTGCAGGGTCTCACCATGGTTCAGCATCAAACAGGCCATGCGGGGCGTTAGGGATCAAAGGCGAGAAGGAAAAAAGTGTCACAGGAGAAATAAAAAATGCTTGGGTTCAAAGGTCAACTCAGAAAATCAAAAACTCGTTAACATTCATTCTGTGCTTACTTACAATCATTCTCAAGAGACGTGTAATAGTTCCTGACACACTTACGCTCGCTCTCTGTAGAGTTCAATATTTATCCCGATGAATACAGGATAATTCAGGATTACAGTACATATGACAATTCTTGATTTATTTACCATCATTTTGCTTTATTACATTAATTCTCAACATAATTAAAATAGTAATATTCACTACAGTACCTACAATTAGAGTTTACAATCATTATTTGAGTATTTTAGATAATTCTTGACATCTTTGAGATCAGTAATGATGTATTTACAGTAATTCTTTAAGCATTTATGCTAATTCCTGAAGTAATTACAACATTTTTGCAGCTTTTACAATATTTTATGATTTTACGATATTTTAAAAGAAGTCATTTTTCTGATATTTTGCGATAATGCTTGACGTATTACTGAATATTCTTGACGTATTTACGATTATCCTTCACATATTCAAGATCATATTGACATAATTATGATAATTCATAAAAAAAATTACAATAACTCTTGATGAATTTAAGATATGTTTCAATATGTTTTAAGATATGTTTCCACGAACAATAATTCTTGAAGAATTTACAATAATGGCTATTTATGATAATCCTTGACAGATCTACTCTTATTCAACGTATTTATGATAAATCTTGACACACTGACAATAATTCTTCATGTATTTATGATAATTCTCAACTAATTTACTATAATTCTTAAATGATTTAAGACAACTCTTGACGAATTTACGATAGTCATTGAAGAATTAAAAATAATTCTGGACTCTTCATTTACAATAATTCTGGACGTGTTGACAATAACTCTTGACACATTTACTATAACTCAACATATTTACGATAAATCTTGCACAGATGATAATTCTTAATAAATTTACAATAACTCTTCAAGTACTTGCAAAAACTTGACTAATTAATGATAATTCTTAACTAATTTACTATAATTTTTTAATTAATTATTTACGACAACTCTTGATAGCTTTATGATGATGATTGACATATTTACAATAACTCGACTAATTTACAATAACTATTGATGAATTTAAGATAAT
>JAAGKR010004781.1:0-18440 GCA_011419295.1 Clarias macrocephalus | reverse complement strand
TATAGAGACTATAAGATAGAGACAGCACTTTAGAGACCGCACTATAGAGACTATAAGATAGAGACAGCACTTTAGAGACCGCACTATAGAGACTATAAGATAGAGACAGCACTTTAGAGACCGCACTATAGAGACTATAAAATAGAGACAGAACTATAGAGACTATAAAATAGAGACAGCACTTTAGAGACCGCACTATAGAGACTATAAGATAGAGACAACACTTTAGAGACAGCACTATAGAAACTATAAGTTAGAGACAGCACTTTAGAGACCGCACTATAGAGACTATAAGATAGCGACAACACTTTAGAGACCGCACTATAGAGACTATAAGATAGAGACTATAAAATAGAGACAGAACTATAGAGACTATAAGATAGAGACAGCACTATAGAGACTATAAGATAGAGACAGCACTTTAGAGACCGCACTATAGAGACTATAAGATAGAGACAGCACTTTAGAGACAGCACTATAGAGACTATAAGATAGAGACAGCACTTTAGAGACCGCACTATAGAGACTATAAGATAGAGACAGCACTATAGTGATGGCACTATAAAGGCTATAAAATTGATAAAGTACTACAGAGACAACTATAGAGACAGGACTATAGAGACAGGACTATAGAGACAGCTCTATAGACATTGTACTACAGAGACTATATTAAATTTGGACCATTCACACCAAATTGTACGTAAAGGTATACTTACTGTTTGGTTTAATGTTTCAATGTAATGCAAATAGTAGAAGTAAAATAAATATAGATAAAAAAATAGTCTTTTAATAAAACAAACAAAAAGAAAACTAACAAGTATAGTACATAAACATTTAATTTGTCTAATTTACCAATAACGTTATTTAAACATGGAAAATCATGCCACAATCGAAAGTTCCACAATAACTTATTCAAATGATAAAAGAAAACAAATAGCTTTAATAATTATCATCCCACTGCAGTGTTTATACAGACTTTAGCTCACAGTGACATCTAATGTACACGCCATCACACTACAATGTTAAAAAGAAATAAAATAATCTAAAAAATTGTCACTACAAATTAGATATATCGACAGGCTATGTTGATTAATGGATGATGGTTAACCAGTAAAATCGTATATGTGGTGTTTAAATGTAATATTGGATATGAACAGTGCTATAGAAATAAAATTGAATTGAATTGAATATATTAAAAATTAATTAAAAGAAAAAAATCGCTATTTCTATGAAAAATGCATAATGTGGTATTCCTTAATCAGCTGATGTATTTAATCTTTAATCAAACATTTAATTCATTCATTCATTACAGAAACCCCGTAATTACAGACTACATATCCCATAATTCCACGGAGGTTATTTTAAGGATTCACTTCCTGTTTCTCGCTGGGAATAAAAAAAAAGCTTAAAAACGATCCTTAAATCTCGATGATTCGGACATTATTCATCAACAGTCATGAAAATCTGAAATAAAGCTGAATAAACCTGCAGCTCTGTCACAGAGTGGAGTGTATATATATATTGATGTGCGCTGGAGAGTCGCGTCTATTAGAGTGTTTACGGTAACACCACTCTGGGTCAGGGACTTCAGTCTGTGCGTGTTTACGATCTGAGAGTGAGATCAGATCATCTTTAAGTGATTTTTGTGTTTGTGGTTATTTGATGGATTTTGTGAAATGGCGAATAAGAAGATTGTGCAGTTTAATCTGACTTTATGGAGAATTTGTAACTTTATAATGTCGGGTTTTTTCTCTTTAGCAGCTTATGTACAGGCGAGTGGACTTTATATAATCTCTCTCTGTGTCTCTGTGTCTCTTAGACACACACACACACACACACACACACACACACACACTTCTATGATTTATGGCATGACTGATGAAATATTTTATTTCTATACATAAATCTGAATGGGATCAAATGTCTTAATTGATTGATTAATTGATTGATTGATGAATTTTCCCAGTTTTTCCTTTCTTTGTTTCATTACACAAGTGTGTTACCAAGAGCAGGCATTGTTCATCGCTAAAATAAAAGTAAAGATCAGTTTATCTTAAGATAATGCTGTGTGTTATTGTTTTTTTCCATGAACTCCTCAGACCCAAACACTCATTAATCTTTAATCCAGCCTGACTGATCAATGCCATGTTTTTTTCTAAAATAAATAAATAAATAAATAAATAAATAAAACATTTCTGTCTCTTCATCTTTAGATAAACGACCCGGACGCTGGCCTGTGGATGGTAAAGTTATTCCTTCCTCGTGATTCTTTAATCTGCACCAGTGGGACACAGTCATGCCCTGCAATAGTGTTTATTTCACTCCTCCCTCGACTTGCCCTCAAAGATCCCCAGCACACTAACACTCTCCCGTCAGTTCTGTGCTGTGATGTACATCCTGTTAGAGCTACACTACATCCGGTCCATCTGTTCTTTCCCATGCCTCACTTTACCCAGGGGTTAATGGCTCATCCTGTAGACACTCCTGTACTCTTCATGCTTTTAGTTTGGTTTAGTTTGGTTGCCAGTTTTTGTGACCTGTGTTGGTCTGGTCTTAAACATTGGCTCAACAGTTTACTTTGGTCTTAAACCCCAGTTTGGTTCTCCTTTTTTTTTTTTTTTGCCTAAGTTGTTTTTGGCCTCTGGGTTTGATCAGAGGTCCTTTAGGGCAGTACAGTGGTATATAGCTCTATGGCCTCACACCTCCAGTGCCGAAGGTTTGATTCCCACCTCAGAGTCTCTGCATGTTCTCCCCGTGCTTGGTGGGTTTCCTCCGGGTACTCCGTTTTCCTCCCACCGTCCAGAGACATGCAGATTAGGCAACTTGGTGTTCCTAAATTGCCCTTAGTGTGTGCTGTGTGCATGTGTGCCCTGTGATGGATTGGCACCTTGCCTAGGTGTACCCAGTCTTGTGCACAAAGACCCGGGGATAGGCTCCAGGCCTCTGGGACCTATAGAGGAATCTTTTTCCCTCTCTGTACATTAGTTTGGTTTAGGTGTCATGTTTTCAGACCTCAGTTTGGTTTTGCATTTTAAAAGAGCTTTGAGTGCTTGGTGGGTTCCTCACCGAGATTTGAGGTGGATGCTTGTTTTTGTTTAATCTACTTTTTTGATGTGAGAAATTCTTCATTAATAGGTGGAGGAAAGAAGGAAGTGCAAAGTATATTAACCTGTTTCTCAGTTGACTTTATTTTAACTTCATGAGTGGAAACTGAGTTTAATTATAAGTCTGTATTAAAGGTTGTGGTGCTGTTGATGTCTGTGAACTACTTAAACACGTGTGATGTTTGTGGTGTAGGTGGGCTACTCAATTCCTGCAGGGCTGTGCTTTTTAATTAGCTATCGGCCACAAATAACAGGTAACTACTAACTATCTGTCTGATTAGACTATAATAAAATATCAATTAAAATATACTTTATGAATACAGATATTAACCTGACTCCTGAGAGATCATGAACCTTGGTCTGATTTTTTTTTTGTATTATTTCTTTATTTTTGCAGAGACCTTGGCATGGAGGAGAGTCGCTGATCTACATGTGATGATGGCGACGACGTTTGGCGCACTGCTGGGCTGGAGTCTGTATAAACACGGGGTCACACACATCTTCCACCAGGAGGAGGGCAGGTACTGAACACACCTCCTGCTTACCTTGTAACTCAGCAATCAGAATTCGAGTAAGCTGTCTTTTTAATTTGTACTTTTTATTTCTAATTTTATTACAAAAAAAACGTATTTGTATTTTTCTATATAGCTTTAAGTAGCCATGAAATACCCCATGTATATTTTACATTTTATTATTGAAAAACAATTTAGAGATCAGAACATCCTTTATCACTTTTCCCAGGGAGTTTAGTGGCCTGATGCTGATGGTGATGTGGCTGCTCATGTGTCGGCACTCTGGATGGTAAAACACACACACACACACACACACACACACACACACACACACACACACACACACACACACACGCACATGCACATGCTTCTCATTTCTCTGACACAGGCATGGTCTGAGATCTATCTGTGCCAAAACATGTCATGGCTGTGTGTTAATTATGCTGGTTCCTGAGCCGTTCCTGTTGTTTCTCCACAGTGGTGATGTTGGAGCTCTGAGGCTGTGCACTGCCGTGACCATCACCGCGTTCCCCATCATCGCATGGCTCTATTACTACATCCATAAAGAGCTGAGAGCCGACTGGCCGTCACACTGCACCACCGCGCTGTAACACGACTGCACTGACTGCACACACACTTTAACACTGAGTTTACAGAGCGTCCACCATCTTCCAGTCCACAATCAACTGTATGGGTGAAGCTGTGAAGGAAATAAATGGCCAATGCTGATTATATATTTATTTTTTTATGTTCTACACATAATGCAGAATGTGTGTGCCAAAGAAGCTACTTCTGAAGTTTATGCAACATGGACGTGACCAATGTTGCTTCAGCTGTTTTGAAGAGATGATTTTTATATGAAAACAATGGGCATATTGCAGCGTTATACTGTCTCCCATCAAATAATAATCATTTAAATATACTAAAATTATACTAACATTGGTGTAAGATCAAGAAGCATATAATTTTTTAAATGTTGCTTAAATTAAAGCATTCCGCACAAAATTAAGGATTTTTTCAAAAACTTAAAAGAAAAAAATCTGTAGTGTCCGTAACCATGTCAAATTCATGTTGCAATACCTTAACAATCTGCATGATGATTAAATATCATTGAAAGATTTGAATTGAAAAAAGTTACGGACACTACATAAAAGGGTGTGAAATTGTATTTAGCAAATTTGTTTCTTTTTATCTGATTAAATATAAATGTGTATGCATATTCACAAATTAATGAAGCATGGATCGGGAGATAAGAAGCATTAAGTATCATGAAACATGGTGTTATATGGGTATTATCTCGGGTGCTATCTGAAAAGTCACTTTTCTCACCTAGATGAGACACTTGTTAGCACTAATACCATGTTTTGGCCATGAGCACCGAGTGTGTAATGAAGGAAATTATTATTTTATTTTATATTAAACAAGCAAATAAAACATTCGACTCATTTTCTGTCTTTGTCTGAGCTCCAGTTTTTATATTAAATCAAACATTCTGTGACAGAATAACATTGTATAGTCTATATAAAATAAAGTAAATTAGAATATCATCGAAAAACATGATTTATTTTAGTTTACCAATTCAAAACGTGAAATATGTTAATTATTACTGAAATAAATACACTTTTCGATGATATTCTAATTTATTGAGATGCCCCTGTAAACACAGTCTGTGTAGTGTGAAGAGAATTAGCTTAGCATAATGTAGTGATGATCTACCAGAGCAGAAAACACTTATTTAATCATTGAAATGATTAAAATACATAAATAATATTGATTCACAGCACAACAACGTGTCATATTCTAATTAAACTTTCCTTTTATTTAAAACAAACAAACAAACAAACAAAAAAGACAGACTGTGTTTGTGTGTTTTTATTCAGGCAGTATCCCCGAGCCCCACACATCCGGGTCCTTCTGGATCACACGTTTCAAAATGGCGGCCTCCATCACCAAGCTCTTAGCAGCCTGGACTCCCAGGTAAATAAAGCATTATTACTGTTATCTGGCCATTTACATCTTTTACTAAAGTCAGTTTAGATTATTTCCTCCTCTAAATGGATTGTTTAACGTTAGCTAAGGATTAAAGTTAATGGACGTCTAAGGAACACGTCATAACCTTTGGTGTCCTGCAGCTCTCACACACTGCACATGATGCTAGAACACTGCAGTGTGTGTGTGTGTGTGTGTGTGTGTGTGTGTGTTGTAGTCTAACTCCGTTATTATTGATGATGTTATTTCATGTCCATGTCTGCTTTCAACAAAGATTTTAAAATGTTATTAAAACGAAAAACTTATTAATAATAAAACAAAATTCTTATTGTGACACTATATTGTATTGGCTTCCACTGGATTGATGCTGAAATATTAGAAAGAAAAAAAAAACGTTTTACTATAATTCTTATTACAAACAATATTATAGAAAAGTTTATGTTTACGCCTTTACGTTTATGACAAGGTACTTCTTACGTCAACACACACCAAATACACCAGTAATCAAAGGGGCGGGGGATCGGATAAAGATGAAGTTTTGTCTTAAAACGACTCCGGCGTGTTAAAATTCACTTCTACCACGTCAGCGCTGTTATTTCAGCCAAAGTGAAAATATGAACTAATCCCAGTAAAAATATTCACTTTATCTTCTCTAATTAATATCTATTGGTGCAGGTGTTTGTTTACATTGAGACAGTAGCGCATTAGTAGATTATTTTAAGGTAGATTATTAAATCCCACACATAACTGTTCATAACATCACTTTTACTCAACATTTAGATTCACTGATGGTGCAGATTAAACCTCAGCCAGAGATCTGAGGACTGCAGGAGATTCAGTCAATTCTGTACATTTTTTTTTGTGTGTGTGTTTGATCCTGCGAAAAACCCGGCATGTAACTGCTCACATAACTTCACTTCTACTCAACATTTGGTTTTGATTTTATAACCCAGTGCTCTCAGTTCAGGTATTGTACACGTCCTCTCCTCAGACTGCTGTAGATGTGTTCGCTCTAACGACCCGTGTTTTATCTCATAGTGGTGCTTCACATTACTGCCAGTTATTATCGCCACGGTTTCTGAACATATGAGACAAACTGGTTTTAAACGTCCTGCAGGAAGAATGAACATACATTGACCTGTCCGTTTATCTTTATAAAATCTTTATAAATTCAGATTTCATAGTCTACTTTCCTTTTTTATAAGGAATCCATGCTGTGTTGCGTGTTTCTGTTCTGACCGACGTACACACAGAATCTTTTATTTGTATAGATAGAATGAATAAAGAACTAAGTATAAATCTGAAATAGTTTCTAGTTGTCTAAGAGCTGACTGTGTCCATTTCAGGTTGTGTCTGGTTCGGTGGACCCGCTACAACCCGTACTACCTAGAACCCGACCCTCGTAAGGAAGCCTACTCCGTCCCCGAGTCAGAGCTCAGCCCCGAGCAGAAGGAGGAAAAAGAGCTGAAAACCCTGAGGCCCATCAAAGCAGCCAAGTCCAGTGCCACCAGCTCGCCGTTTGATGATCCAGTGATCAGGTCATCACCTGCATATCACCCGCTTTCACCACACACACACACCTTCCTGATCTAATATCTCAGATCTAATGTTTTTTGTCACTCAACAGCAAGTTCATCAATATGATGATGCAGGATGGGGACAAGGTGCTGGCTCGAGGAATCATGACGCAGGTACGTGTGACTGCGCGAGCCGCTTCCTGTCGTCAAATACACCAGGTGAAGGTTTTATGGAAAAAAAAAAAAGCTAGGTCACGTGTCTTTCATCCTCAGACTCTGGAGACGATCAAGAGGAGACAGGTGGAGAAGTACCACCGCGCTCAGACTGCCGAGAGGGAGGCGATAGAGTGCAACCCCTACGCCGTCTTCCACCAGGCCTTAGAGAACTGCAAACCCATCATCGGCCTGGCCAGCATTCAGAAGGGAGGCAGGAACTACCAGGTGAGGCAGAGGCGCTAAGCGTTCCCACAGCAATAATAGGAGTTTATATGGGAGCTCAGAGAGTCGCTTGAGAATTCCACAGGAGGCGTTTATTTGGAGTTTAGAGAATCGGTTAAAGAAATCCTTGGGATTTGTTGAGAGTCCCTTGGTGATATGAGACATGATCACTTTGAAAGATCCTCAGTAGTCCCTTGAGGAGTTGCTCTGAAAGATTATCTTAGTGAGATCATCCTGAGTTAATTAAGAGAGTCAGAGATCATGTGGATTCGCCGTTAATTACAGTCCTGTCTCTGCTCTCTAACACCTTCACCCACCGTCTCCCAGGTTCCCGTTCCTCTGACGGATAAGCGGCGCCGTTTCCTGGCCATGAAATGGATGATCACGGAGTGCAGAGACAACAAACACCGGCGCACACACATGTACGAGAAACTCTCCCAGGAGCTCCTCGCCGCCTTCAACAACGAGGGCAACGTCATCAAACGCAAACATGACCTGCACAAGATGGCCGAAGCTAACCGGGCGTACGCGCACTACCGCTGGTGGTAACCGTGGATGGAGCGCAGGTTCTCCTCCTCCTCCTCCTCACACACACCCCGAGTGTCGGTCGTGTTTAGGATTGGAGAACAGCCTCGGACTGGTTATGATGTACAACATGGACTCTTAATCTGAGACTCTTCGTCTGTTTAATGTACTTATGTGAACATAAATATACAACAATGTAATGTAGTGTGTGGTTTTTTTTTTTTGTTACTAAATAAATAAAAACACTTTTTTTGGTCTTTTTTTTTCCTGGTGAGGAGAAGAGTTGGAAAACAACAGAAACTTCAGATTTGTCTAGATCTTTATTGAAGTTTAAAGACAAAATGTACAACTTTGATTAGAGAAACATCTCAGGTTTCACACCACAGCACCGGTTATAATCCACCATCTCACTCTTCACGGTATCTATACCATCTTTTCCCACTGGTCAGCATTTTAACCAGTGTTTAATTTACACTGAGTAGGTCACGATACTGGAAATTTATCTGAAACTCAGGAGAGTAAACGTACTGGTCTATAAAAGGGCAGCCTCTTCACAAAGACATCAGTGTACAAGAGTTTATCAAAAACTGCAAAAATACATTCTTTACAAAAAAAATATCAAGCTGGTCTTTATTTTCTCCATAAATAACCAATTTTAATTCCATGAATTATTTATTATCCCCTCCCCCGACATCCAGCACTGTTTTCTACCCGCTCGCTAAATAAAGAACATGATAGAAAGTCGTTATGTTTAGCACCCAGGCTCTCTGGTTCCGTCTTACTGCTGCTCAGTGACGAGCGCTCAAATGTTTACACGCCCCCTCCGGAGCTACAGTCGAGTCTTTTATTCTCAAGTCCAAGTGGGATATAAAGCAACGCTCCCTTCACAGAACTGTGCTGCTCATGGCAAGGTCAAAGGTTACTGCTGCTCCAATCAAGTCTAATTCCCGAGCTCACCACTCCCATCGGGTCCGAGTCGCGTACGGAGGTTTCTACTGTCCCAGGTGAGTCACAGGAAGCCCAGTGTCCTTTACGCTTCCGGTCACGTGATCATGACGTCCTGCAGACGAACATCTTTCATCTTTAGATCTAACTGAATCAGATTTTCCGTCCCGGTTCCCACTCCTGTCGTTCATCAATCCTAAAATCGCTCAACTACACACAAACACACTCACACGGTCATTCATTCTCATTTACTCTCACACATCAGAGTGGAGGGATACACATACTTGCACACGCTCGCTCTCACACATGCTTTCATTTTACTCTCACACACACTCGCACAAGCGTTCTTTCATCCTCGCTCACATTCACTCTCACTTGCCTTCTGATACACACACATGCACATCTACCCGAGTTGGAACAAACTCACAGAAGGCACTTGTTGAATTTCCTGTATCTTTACCCATGAAGAGAAAACAAGTCCAGTCTTCACACACACACACACACACACACACACACACACACACATCTAGACGTCCCAGAGTGATTAAACTGCATATGTTCTCCTCCTAAATTGATTTTCCGAGGCGTCGGTCCGTACGTGTGTGTGTCAGTCACTCGTGCACTTCGCTGTAATAGTACTTCTGAGCCGCCTCACTGAGGCTCCAGTTTCCTGCGCGGAACTCAAGGATTTCGAGCAGGAGGAGGCGGGCGAGTGAGCCGAGGCCTTTCTGCAGCAGGAAGCCGTCACGCAGCAGGAAGAAGAGCTCGTCCATGCGCTCGCTGTTCGCCTTCTCCAGCTGGTCACCGATACGGTGCAGCTGTAGCACCAGGCAGTCCACCTGATTTACAGAAGGAAGACACAACACACAAACAGGAAGTGAGAAAACCTTGATGAACAGAAGGAAGACGGGTGAAGCCGGGGGATTTGTGGGTAAACAGACCTCGTCTTCGTTTTGGAGCGCGTCCGGTTGGGCGAGTCTCATCAGACAGTCATACACCGGGTGGACCAGCGCCATCATCGGCATGTTATTCACCTACACAACAACAACAACAACAACAACACACTTAGCATGTAACTCACATGACATTGTTCAGTAAATCAAGATAGTTATTTAAATGATTAAAATAAAACATGAGCTTGACCTTGAGGTAGTCGAAGATGTTGCAGATGAAGGAGACGTAACACACCCACTCCTGAGTCGACCTCTTCCTTGTCTCCTCTCGGCCCTTGAACTCCTGCTGCAGCCGGTTTAAAAGGTGATGCCGGAACACGCTTTTGCTGCTCTGCTTCGCCTCCGCCTGCAGGCGACCGCAAAAACAACACACCACCACACACACGTCATACTTTCTTAACAACTTTTATTCATAACTTATATTTATTTTTCACGTGAGTCAGCACAGCTCTGATTAGGACCAACACCTCACCTGGACGATGCTAAAACACATGCGTCCGGCCTCTCTGCTGAACACCTGATCCTTCAGCGACTGGTCCACGATGACGTTACACACCGCCTCCAAATCCACCAACCCTGGATCTGACAGACGACAATAAACACTGCGAATGTCATGACAATATTGCAGAAACCATTTTAATTTGTCTTTCCCGGGTGTCAGCTACATCAGTGACGTCCATTATCTGTCCCGCGCTCTGTAGCACCAACCTTTAAGAGCCGTCTTAAGGAGCTTCTGTGTCTCCGGGTCGAAAGAATGGATCTTGTATTCTTCTTTGGACGAGTCCTCCATTGTGGTCAGTGTCTGAGCATCACACGCACACACAAGTTAAAAATACAGCATGTAAAACACTAACAAATCCATGACATTAAGTGCACTGTAGCTACATTTGTCAAAGTCTTAGTCATCTCTCATAATATATTGAAATACCCTGAAATCTTTAAAGATAGAAAGTCATAGCGATGTACATCAATGTACAGTAAGCTATAGTGATGCACAATGATTAATAGTGGTTTATTTTAATATGCAGCAAACTATAGTGATCTAAGTGATCTATGTTGAGATGCATGGATCTATACCAATGTACAGTACATGTTACCGATGTACATTGGTCTATGGAGATGTTCAGTGAGATATGGATTTGTACAGTGAGCTATAATGTACTGTGATACAGTGAT
Organism: Clarias macrocephalus; assembly: GCA_011419295.1. NCBI lineage: Eukaryota > Metazoa > Chordata > Actinopteri > Siluriformes > Clariidae > Clarias > Clarias macrocephalus. The sequence goes on along the minus strand of JAAGKR010004781.1, from coordinate 7,281 downwards.
GTACTGTGATACAGTGATGTACTGTATATTAATGTACAGTGAGCTACAGTGAGCTATAATAATATACAGTGATGTACTGTGATGCACTGTGATCTATAGAAGTGCTCTATTATAATGTACAATAATCTATGGATCTGTACAGTGATCTATATATTGTACAGTGATCTACAGTCATACACAGTGATCTATGGATTTGTACAGTGATCTAGTAATGTACAGTTAATTATAGTGATGAACAGTGATATATTGTGATGTACAATAATATACAGTGATTTATGGATTTGTACATTGATCTACAGTAATCTACAGCAATCTACAGACATATACAGTAATCTATAATGATGTACAGTAATCTACAGTGATATACAGTGATCTATAATGATGTACAGTCATCCATAGTGATGTACAGTGATCCATAGTGATGTACAGTGATCTATAGTATTGTACAGCGATCTATAGTGATCCATAGTGATGTACAGTGATCTATAGACATATACAGTGATCTATAATTATCTACAGACATATACAATGATCTACAGTGATCCATAGTGATGTACAGTGATCCATAGTGATGTACAGTGATCCATAGTATTGTACAGTGATCTATAGTGATCCATAGTGATGACAGCGATCTATAGACATATACAGTGATCTATAATTATCTACAGACATATACAATGATCTACAGTGATCCATAGTGATGTACAGCGATCCATAGTGATGTACAGTGATCCATAGTGATGTACAGTGATCCATAGTGATGTACAGTGATCTATAGTGATCCATAGTGATGTACAGTGATCCATAGTGATGTACAGTGATCTATAGTGATCCATAGTGATGTACAGTGATCTATAGACATATACAGTGATCTATAATTATCTACAGACATATACAATGATCTACAGTGATCCATAGTGATGTACAGTGATCCATAGTGATGTACAGTGATCCATAGTATTGTACAGTGATCTATAGTGATCCATAGTGATGACAGCGATCTATAGACATATACAGTGATCTATAATTATCTACAGACATATACAATGATCTACAGTGATCCATAGTGATGTACAGCGATCCATAGTGATGTACAGTGATCCATAGTGATGTACAGTGATCCATAGTGATGTACAGTGATCTATAGTGATCCATAGTGATGTACAGTGATCCATAGTGATGTACAGTGATCTATAGTGATCCATAGTGATGTACAGTGATCTATAGACATATACAGTGATCTATAATTATCTACAGACATATACAATGATCTACAGTGATCCATAGTGATGTACAGTGATCCATAGTGATGTACAGTGATCCATAGTATTGTACAGTGATCTATAGTGATCCATAGTGATGACAGCGATCTATAGACATATACAGTGATCTATAATTATCTACAGACATATACAATGATCTACAGTGATCCATAGTGATGTACAGCGATCCATAGTGATGTACAGTGATCCATAGTGATGTACAGTGATCCATAGTGATGTACAGTGATCTATAGTGATCCATAGTGATGTACAGTGATCCATAGTGATGTACAGTGATCTATAGTGATCCATAGTGATGTACAGTGATCTATAGACATATACAGTGATCTATAATTATCTACAGACATATACAATGATCTACAGTGATCCATAGTGATGTACAGTGATCTACAGACATATACAGTGATCTATAGTGATCCATAGTGATGACAGCGATCTACAGACATATACAGTGATCTATAGTATTGTACAGTGATCTATAGTGATCCATAGTGATGACAGCGATCTATAGTGATCTATAGTGATGTACAGTGATCTACAGACATACACAGTGATCTATGGATTTGTACAGTGATCTACAGTCATGTGTGTAATCTACACTCACCACAGACGGCACTTTGTTGAACTTACACAACAACCCTTTTTAAAAGCTCAAGGAGTAGACGATAAAATAACCATAAACTTTAGATTTAGCCCCTGCATGGTGAAGTGGAACACAGATCTCAGCTCTCACACAGGTAGAGCGCGCGCGCGCTCTCTCTCTGTGTGTGTGTGTGTGATAAAGCAGGAGATTAATGCTGAAACAGTACACCAGGAACTGACAGAGAGAGAGAGAGAGAGAGAGAGAACACAAAAGGCAGCTACAGACACACTGATATAAAAAGCCTTTATGTGTTGGTGAGTTTAACACAGGGGTGTGTTCACTAGCTCAGATCATTTACTAAAGCTCTCACACACACACACACACACACACACACACACACACACACACACACTTCTGACCCACGTCAGAAATTCTAAATCCATGTTATTCTATGGATCCTGTGGGCTGCATTAGCGGAGTTTAACACAAACTAAACAATGCACTGTGCGCGCGCTTACAAACACTCAACTATTACAACCTGTTTATTGTTTGTTTGTTTGTTTGTTTATAACTCGCCTTTATTTCATTCGGTGTTTTCTTGCCTGAAGGTTAACACACACACACACAATTAAATTAAAGTAAACACGCATACTTACTCAATGTTTAGTCAAAGTAAGACACCATCCTGCGCGAGCCCTGAGCTTCAGCTTCCGCTTCACAGGATCACTGCGGCTGTGTTCCAATCCGCGCGCGCGCGCGCCCTATAACTAGGGTCCCTACTTCCGGTCCGCCATTAATCCGTGTTCTAAATCACAACGTTTCACAGAAAGAAAGAAATAATAATAATAATAATAATAATAATAATAATAATAAACTTTAAACTAAATTTAGATATCATACAGCTTTTTAACAAAGAGTTAATTTTTTAACGGGGCTCTTTTGTTAGCAACAAGCTAATCAGCTAGGAATATCAGTGAACTAATAAGTTCAGAAAATCTCAAAATCTATACAGTTCAGTATTGTATTAGCAGTAAAGTTATTAGTACAATCGCTGTTAATGTAGTAAAGTATAGATTTGTGTGTTTCCAAAGTGAATTTTTATATATACTTAACATAGTTTAAAAACCTGGATATGAAACCATCTATAGCGTTTGTTTTAGGTTTATTGTAACACAACATTTTATTAAAACTGCACAACTGTTTTTTTTTCCCCCCGAGCTACTTACTTATCATTTTTACTTCATGGTGAGGATCTCCATTATGCTGGAAAAGGCATTGTTCATCACCAAACTGCTTTTGGACGGTTGGGAGAAGTTGCTCTGGGAGAATGTTTTTGTACTATGCTTTAGTTTGCAGGCAACATTGTGAGACTCCACTACCCTGGCCGAGAAGCGACCTCACACATGAATGGCCTCAGGACGCTTTACTGTAGGCATCAGTCTCCAAGTGGGTGGACAAACAAAAACCCACAGCTCCAAGCATTGATGTAAAGACGGGCTGCCATCAGTCAAGATGTGTCTCAGAAGTTGATTGACAGCATGCCAGGGGCAAGTTGCAGAGGTCTTGAAAAAGGATTATCACTGCAAATATTGACTCTCTGCATAAACTTAATTTAATAAAAAAATAATAATAATAAAAAAAGCCTTTGACACTTATGAAATGCTTGTAATTATACTTCAGTATACCGGAGTAACATCTGACAAAAAGATCTAAAAACACTGAAGGAGCAGACTTTATGAAAATTAATATTTGTGTCATTCCTAAAATGTTTTACCACGGCTGTAAACTTAGCTAAAATAGCAGTAAACAGAAATCCAAAATGCTACATTTAGACAATAAAGACTATTTTTGAATTTTTTTTTAGGTTGGGCTTTATATTAACATGCCCATTTAATCATATATTTACGGTAGGCCTGTTACTCTGGCAGTTATGGTAATTTGCGTATGCGTTCTTAGCAACCTTGATATTATATTTATAGTGATGGTACTACAGAAAGCGAAGAAAAAGTATCTATAATAATATAATGACTTCCTGATACAAACATTGTGCTGACAGACATGAGACTAGCTAGTGCTCTGGAAAGTTCTAACTTGCATACCAGTGTTCAGAAGACAAAAATGCTAAAAGGAGACAATGCTGTCGATACTGTTTTTTTTTATTGTTTTGGTTTAAAAATAATATTTTGAGGAAATAACTTACATAACCCCACATACAGTAAAAAGTAATGAAGAAACATGAAAACATGAAGGAGTTTTCCTTTTGTTTCATACAGAAATGAAAGTTGCATTCAGAAAATAATATACAGTGGTTATGATGTGGACTGTGTAGAATGTAGACACATTACTCTAAACAGCTCCTTTTAACACATACAATGTTATTATCGTGTATAATAATAACAAATAACTGCAACAATTTGCCCTAGTCAAAGGGCATCGTCAAAGGTGGCATGTTTGGGTGAATATTAGCTAGCCTAGCTAACATAGTGTGACAAGCATATTAGACATTAGCAAGCTGCTCAGTCATGTGAGTTGGCGCAAAAATAGCAAAAACTGGAAAGCTAGCACAAAGAAACTAGTATAGCAACAATGGAGCTAAATCTCAAATGAGTTAATGTTCTAATGCTGACCACCTATGAGAAACTTGTAATTTAACTTATAATTTAAAAAAATTATGAAGATTTCTGAGTTTATGACAGTGACAAACTTTCATAACAACTCACGACTTGTGCAGTATCTTTACACAGTGTTTTTATTTAAAACTAATGATAAAGTATTGGTGATATGATAATACGTATGTATCGTAGCTACTCTTTAGATAATTACAGATGCTGATGAGTTTCATTTTAAGTTAAAATTACAGCCAATGAGGACCGTCAGTTATCTGAATAACATGATTAACTTCAAACTATTTTGTTTACTTGTAACAAGGATAAAACAACAAGAGCGGGAGGTCCAACCAGAAAATGTTGATATATATATATTTTTAAAATATCGCATCAGTACATGGAGCTAGCATAAATGCAGCTGACTAGACGTTCAAATGAATCTTCATATGTCTTCATCTTTAAGAACCTTTTTGATTCCTGCCAACTCACGAAACAAAGAGTAACCCAGTACACACATAACAGCAAATACTGTAAAAAAAAAACAGTCCTAAAACAATATAAGCAACTTGAACCGCTAAAATAAATATACAAACCTGCAGGCACTTGTTAGTGTACAGAGAGATGATACAAGCTGCGACATAAATATTTAGCGATCATGTTAAACACAAAAATGCATATGCGCGTCACTAAAAACTGATATAAAACGACGAGGTACTATATCTGTGCGTACGGCGAAACCAAGCATATACCCTCGTATACAGTGCAAAAAGTCAACGTTGTTACAAACAGTGCTCCTTTCAACCCCGCCCAGCTGAGTTTGTGGACGATCTATACATATCTTTAAAATATGACCTCAAACTAGCTCAACAGCTAAAACGCTAAATACAAAGAAGATCAGACCATGAGTACGGTAACAAATTCTTAAGCTGGCAAACAGCGGAAAAATAAAAAAATAAAATAAAACTAGTCGTAGACATAGTCGAGTTGTGGTTAGCAGTCGATGCTAGCAGTCGATGCTACGTGTAATTTCAGTGGTGTGAAATCTTTATATTTAACCCTATGTTCGTTTCAGTCGTAGGAAGTATTTTCCTAACACTTTACCAACAGATCTGAGGTAAATGTTTTTTTTTCCCGTTAAGTTCTGGATATTTTCCAATAATTTCTGTGATGCCACATTCCAAGCAACAGCGTCCTCTCAGATTCAACCACTTAAACCAGTGTGTCGTTAAAGAAACTTTAAGTGTATGGTTTAAGCTAGCCAATGTTTTAAAAAATGAGAAACTCCAGTATAAAATAAGACGACTACACATGACACACGTCCTGATGATCTAATCCCTTGTCCTCAGGACTGACTTCTCCTCCTCAGGTTGGAGATGGCGCTGGCAAAGAACTCGTACCAGAAGAAGGTGAAGCCGGTGGACATGGCTGCCTTGATCAGGCTGGGAGAAAGACCCTTAAAGAAGGCGGCTGGTCCTTCCTCCCGTGCGATGCACACTATGCAGTCCATGAATCCACGGTACGTCCGGACCTATGCAGAAAACATCGAAGCGGATCTAATTAAACACCAGTTTCAGTTTGTGCGTGTGTCAGTGGAACGCGTCTCACCTGTCCGAAGTGCGATCTGGCCTTCTCGAAGCCGCCGACCTGCAGTCTCTTCTTGAACAGGTCGAAGGGGTAGGTGAGGGTTTTACTGATGACTCCGGCCACGCTGCCGCTCACGAGGCTCTGCAGGCCACCTGTAGGAACGGGACACGCCTCTTTAAAAAAACTGATGCAAAATACTGGTTTCTGATTGGCTGCCATATGTGAACTTAGATTAATTTCTAAATCAGTATCTCTTATTATATTATAACTGGGATGGAATATGTCAAGCTCCACATGTTGTCGCCATAAATCAAAGCTCCACCCCTGTGTCGCTATAAATCATAGCTCCACCCCCATCCAAAGCTTTACCCCTGTGTCACTATAAATCAAAGCTCCACCCCCTCACGTCGCTATTAATCATAACTCCACCCCCGTGTCGCTATAAATCAATACTCCACCCCGTCAGTATAAATCTAAGCTCCACCCCATGTATCGCTATAAATCATAACCACACCCCTCTTGTCGCTCTAAATTAAAGCTCCACCCCGCGTCGCTATAAATCATAGCCCCACCTCAAGTCACTATCATAGCTCCACCCCCTGTGTCAGTATAAATCATTATCACCTCTCATAGACCTTCTTCTTCTGCATGATTGGTCCATCACATATCGTAAATATATTTTCTCATACTGTATTTCTGTTTAATAAGCCACAACGTCACTATGCTGTAACGTAACGTGCATAACGTGTGTTATAAATGCTCAGTGACCTTTGGACTGCTTGCCGTCGTGCTCCAGCAGCTTCTTGAGGACGTTGTAGCTGAAAAACTGGAGGCCGGCGTAGGGGAACACAGCCACCACTGTGGGGATGAGTCCTCTGTAGAAGGTGAGCGCCCCCTCCTGGACGTACATCGTTCTGATGGCATGACGGAGGTTCCTGTAAACCTGCTCACAGGTAGAACACGTGTGTGACGACACTGCTTTAAGATTTTATTATTCAACATTAGAGTGAAAGAGAGAGAAACCTTGGGTTCTCCCTGAGCAGCGAAGCGTGTGCGGAGTGTGTCTAGCGGCTGACAGGCCACGGTAGCGGAACACGCGGCCAGTCCCCCACACAGGAAGTGAACGCCGGGTGCCTGACTGTTATAGGACGTGCTGTTATGGACGACCTCAGTGAGTACCTGGAAACTTGCAAACTGTACACACCCACACACACACACACACACA
>JAAGKR010004780.1:7813-57498 GCA_011419295.1 Clarias macrocephalus | reverse complement strand
GGTGGAAGAGAGAGAGTATAGACGGCCGCGGGGTGGAGTGGAACCTGGCTGGATCTCAATAGCCAGGTCGTAGGGGCGATGCGGAGGGAGATGGTTGGCACGTCTCTTACAAAAGACCTCAGCCAGGTCTCGATATGCAGGAGGGATGGCGTTGGTGTCAACATCGGGGGCCTCGGACTCCCTAGAGCACGTCCCAGCCGGCGATAGTAGGCAGAGTTCGAGGCAGGTCGGGCCCCATTGCAGAATCCGGTTTTGAGACCAGGAAATGAGAGGGTCATGCTGTAATAACCAGGGATATCCTAAGATGATGGGTGGCGAGGAAATGGAGGTGGGGTGAAAGCGAATTTCTTCTTGGTGATGGTCAATGGTGAGGGTGATGGGCCGAGTCTGGGTGGTGATAGGGCTGGAGGAAAGGGGCCGACCGTCGACAGATATCACTTGGACTGGCTGGGATAACGCCTCAGTCTCCACCCCCAATCTCTTGGCATAGGAGGAGTCAATAAAGTTTCCGGCAGCCCCGGAGTCGATGAACGCGGAACTTTGGACTCGTCTGTGGCCAAATTGGAGGTGCACCTGAACCATGAGACGCGAGATGCTGGGTGTGGTGGCGGCGAGATGGAGGTGACCCGGTGAGCTGCCCCGCTGACTCACCGGGCCTGATCGTTTCCCGGGCGTGAAGGGCATATAGCTCTATGGTGTGCCGCTGACCCACAATAGGCGCAGAGTCCCTCCCTGAAACGTCGTTCTCGCTCTGCAGGGTTCAAGGAGGCGCGTCCTAGTTGCTTTCTGAAAGCGCGACCGTCTTACTTCCGGGTCCTCGTGCCGGTCGCGGTGCGAGTGTGCATGACATATTCTCCTTCACAGATTAGAAAAGGTAGTAGGAATTAAGGGAACTGCCCTCTTGTAGCTCAGATCCTATTTGACTGATCGTTATCAGTTTGTAGATTTAGATGGTGACCATTCCTCATGTTCTCAAGTGGAGTTTGGTGTTCCACAGGGCTCAGTTTAAGGTCCACTCCTTTTTTCACTTTACATGCTTTCTCTGGGCAACATAATTCGTAAACATGGTATTAGTTTTCATTGTTATGCTGATGACACAATTATATGTCTCAGCAAAACCAGATGAGAAAAACCAGTTTGCTAAAATTGAGCAGTGTGTGCAGGACATAAGAGATTGGATGTTAATTAATTTTCTTCTGCTTAATCCTGATAAGACAGAAGTTCTGGTCATAGGACCACAAGTAGCTAGAAGTAAGCTTTCTGATCACACTGTACCTTTAGATGGCATTTCTGTTCCATCAAATGCAACAGTAAAAGACCTTGGTGTGATTATAGATTCCAGCCTTTCATTTGAAGCACATGTAGATAATATTACCAGGATAGCTTTCTTTCACCTTAGAAATATTGCCAAGATAAGAAACATATTGTCACTAAATGATGCAGAAAGTTCATGCTTTTATCACCTCTAGGTGGACTATTGTAACGCCTTACTGTCTGGTTGTTCAACTAGGTGTATAAACAAGCTTCAGTTAGTACAGAATGCAGCAGCGAGAGTCCTCACTAAAACCAGAAGATACGAGCACATCACCCCTATCTTATCTACACTGCACTGGCTCCCTGTGAAATTTCGCATCGATTTTAAGATACTACTTTTGACATTTAAAGCACTAAATGGTCTCGCGCCACAGTATTTGAGTGAACTGTTAGTGTCTTGCGATCCGCCACGACAACTCTGATCAAAGAATGCAGGCTGCTTGTCAGTACCACGTATTATTAAAACTACAGCAGGGGGCAGAGATTTTTCTTACAAAGCCCCAAAGTTATGGAATAGTCTTCCTATTAATGTTCGGGACTCGGACACAGTCTCAGTGTTTAAGTCTAGGCTAAAAACCTATTTATTTAGCCAAGCATTTTTGTAAATAGATTAACCTTAGGTAAAGGAGCAGATCTGGGGGACTCATGGACGTAGAATATCTGGTGAACTGGTATGTTTTGATGCTGTCCTCCCCACTCTCATTGTTCACTCAGGTTTGTTGATGGTGAGGTGATTGGTTGCTTTACATCTCAGCGAGCCCTCATGTTTGTGTTTCCTTCTAGCTCTCCCTTTTAGTTATGCTGTTATAGTTAGTCCTGCCGGAGTCCCTGCTTGCACTCTACACTAAATATACTTTCACCTTATACATGTTGACTGTGACCATACCTAACTGCCATCTCTCCTTATTTTCTGCTCTCTCCTCTCTCTCTCTCTCTCTCTCCCTCTCTCCTTTCCCTCTCTCTGTCTCTCTGTCGAGCTATACATGTTCGCTCCTGAGTTGCCAGTGATCCAGACCCCTCTGCCTTCTGGACCCGTCTAACCCGTCCTGGAGTCTTGCTTCTGGTTGGAGATCTCGTCACATGGATGCCCCGTGTGGTCTGCCTGGATTCGTATGGTGGCTGGGGATGGTTTCCATTAAGACTGTCCTATCATCGATTGATGCTCTGGGGACCTGTGACTTCAGTTGTTCGATAGCTCAGGACTGGAATCTCCTACAGTCTACCTTAGCCTCCAGGAACAAACTGGACTCCTTTTAATTTTAATTTTAACACATCTCCTGTTACACTGAACTTCCAGTACACATTATTATGCTGATCAATCCCTCTCAAGGTTTCTTCCTATTACCATCTCAGGGAGTTTTTCCTTGCCACCATCGCCCTCGGCTTGCTCATCAGGGACAATCTTATCATTTTGATGCATACACATTGCATACAAACTTACTTCTTTTCATTGTGTAAAGCTGCTTTGCGACAATGTCAATTGTTAAAAGCGCTATATAAATAAAATTGACTTGACTTGACTTGATAGGCGTCAAAGTGGCAGAGTGGTTAGCACTGTGGCCTTGCACCTCTAGGGTCCGGGTTCGATTCCGACCTCAGATCTGTGTGCATGGAGTTTGCATGTTTTTGCTATGCTTGATGGGTTTCCCCTGGGTACTCCTGTTTCCTCCCACAAACATGCAGATTAGGTTGGCATTCCCAAATTGCCCATAGTGTGTGTGTGTGTGTGTGTGCACCCCCTGTCTGGGGTGTATTTTTGTCTGAGCTCATAGTCTCCTGGGATAGGATTCTGGCTCTCTTCAACCCTGTAACAGGATAAGCGGTATAGATGTAGAATGAATGCTGGCTTCATGATTTGATTGATTTCAATTGTCAAGAAAACTTTGAAAAACATATTAAAAAAAACATTGCAATACAGTGGCTGTTCTGTCTGAATAAAATTCACTAAATAAAAATGGCTCTAAACAATGTTTGAATATTGCAAACAAATTGCAGAACTGGTTTATCATATTGCGTGAACAAAGTTTGCATCAGGAAAAAAAAACATATTAAGTTCAGTAGCTGCATTGGGGCATCATTTCAAATGAATTTGTAGCTTGAAATCAGTGAAATCCCCAAATCCTGCAGCCTCTTTCTCAGGCTCTGTGATGTGGATGCCATGATACAGTATGTCAGTTTGAAATGCTTAATAAATATAAAAAATGCAATTATTGGCAAATGCCATTATAGGACAATAATCCACTTTTATTCCAACCTTGCTTTATCACACCTTTGATTATTTATCTATAACAGCATGTCACACCATGCTTTATTCCTTATATAATAATTCATATCTACTACTCTGGCAACTTGGTAGCATTATCCATCTTTCAAAACTGACCATGCAAAATGTACAGAGCTCACTCCTTTTGTACATGACCGGGATAACTAAAAGATAAAATTAAGGTGAAATATAACAGTGTAATTCCATGTCATATTTATATAAAATCTGTGTGAATACAGTTTCATACTTAAAAATAGTGTGCACTGATTTTTTTTACAGACAGTTTAAACCTGATACTAAATTCCTTTTTAAAAGCACTGAAACCAACTGCAACATTCTGTCAATTTCTTTAGGAAAGAAAACAGGAAGCGGCCCACTGTAGAAATGTGCTCTTACTTCCTCCTCGTGAGTATATTTGTCATGTAAAAACTTACCCATAGTTTTACCCTGTCTGGAGTGTTTCCCCAGAGTTAAAGCAGTGTGAGTGTAAAGATCTCCAGCTAGTGAGAAGCTTCAGAGAGAACTCCATTATGTTCATTTCCCATTAATTGGTTTTTGGACTTCTGGGTGTTTTTACTGCGCTTCTGTGGACTGAAAAAATGCAGGTTGCCTTTGGGATCCTGATGATAATCACAGGAGCTGCTTCAGGTAGGTTTCCTCCAGAAACATGATTTATTTATGCTTAAAAAAGTGTATTTAATATTTATCTTGATTTGAAAACAAAAAAGTTTTTTTTTTTTTTTAAAAAAGGTGACCATCTGAACACAAAACTGTATTAATCTTGCAGAAAATTATTTCAATAAAATAAATTCTAGCTTTCTCTATAATGAAATTAAAATATATTGTGGAATGTTGGAAAATATAATAAAAAAAAGATAAATATAATGCATCAATTATTAATTCCTCTTTTTTTCAGAATGGTTCAACATCTTTTTTTTATTAATAGCTTTAGACTAACCTTCACATTTTGGTTACTTTGCCCCTAAGGTTTCATTAAATTCATTCATTAAATTAAATTAAAATCACTTTTAATTAGAGTTGGTCTTTATTTAAGAAGAAGACTTATTGTAAACTCACAAGGACACATCATTATTTCTGTTTTCAGAAATTGTTTCAACCTACTGATTTCCAGATCTTCTGTGATGGTGTTGTGAAGTTTAAGTGGATCAGAGGAGTGTATCAATCTGCAATAATATTAACAGGATGTTCCTGATTATTTCTTCCTCTGCAGGTTTGCTGTTTCAGGATCCTGTTGTCTGTAGATTTACTGAGAGTCATCAGTGTTCTGTAGCTCTGGGACAACAACTGCACCTGCAAATACCCCTGGAGGATCAGTTTAACCTACAGTTCACACACGAGCCATTTAACACTCGTACCATTTTAAAATATAGAAAAACCCAAAGTAACTCACCAACACCAAATATCCCAGGATGGCAGTTTGTTAATGATAAGAAAACTCTGATATTAACCAGTGCAGAGAGGAGCAACTCTGGAACATATACTTTAGAGACCTTTGATGTAAACGGGACTAGTACAGGAAATTATTCTCTCCAGCTGAACATTGAAGGTAGGAACCACACAACCTCTAATCACATCACACACAGACTACAACATTTACATTTTATACATGTATACAATACAAATCGCTCATTTTATGGTCAACAATGTTTTGAATTTTACTTATATAGTAGGATGTGCATCTGCCAGTAAAAGAGAGACAAACTAGTTCCTGGTTCACCTGCATTAGCTCTGATAGACAGTCAGCCTGCACACACACACACACACACACACACACACACACACACACACACACACACACACACACACACACACAGAACAATCCAAGAAAAAAACAATGAATTTTTTTTTTTATAGCAAGGGCAATATTATAATAAATGTATCATTCATGTGAGAGGTGATTTTTTTTTGTGCTGCTCTACATCAGTTACACACACATGCTGCCCAGTCAGATCAACACATTCAACCTTGTTGTTGTATAATACGGAGTAATATTATGTACTTGAGGAACTTAATTTCATTCCTTTAATTTAATTTCCATTTAATGAATTTATTTAAAGAATACATTTCATTATGCGTTACATTCTAGATCTGATTGGTCAGTTTCGTAACATTTTCTCCCTCTGTTAAAACATACATTTTGTCTTTTTAACTTTTAAGAAATAGAAAAGAAAGACTTGGTGAGCCTTAGATCATCTGTTTTTAGTGATAAAATTTGTTTGCAAGTGATAACAGGAGTCAAGCAGCTTTTGCAACTCAAGTAACTACAAACGATGCAAAGTAACCAATCTTTGGTGAACATTCACATCTACTGTATAAGCACCACTTTTAGCAAACACATAGTATAAGAGGAATAAAACACTTCAAGCACATTATTAAAGGACAGTAATTAATTATGTGCTAGTAACAGTAAGTCTGTTGAACATCAACCCCCAATAAATCCTTTTCCCCCCCTATAAAAGCATGCCCCAAGTGTTTTATTCCTTACAGAGATTAAAAAATCTATACATATATTCTATATATTTGTCCTCTCTAGTTGTTAAACATCATATTACTTTGAACAGTTTGAATAATTAAACTATTTATCAGCCAGGTAGAAATTCTGGTGTTCTTCCACAGTTCCAAGACATGCAGATTGGGTTGATTGGCCTCCCCAAATTGCCTGTAGTACAGTACAGTACAGTGTGTGTGTGTGTGTGTGTGTGTGTGTGTGTGTGTGTGTGTGTGTGTGTGTGTAGAAATTTATCTAGATGTTAAATTAATCTCTACAAAATACCCGTTATATATACTATATTGTAAAGACATACTGTATTGGATTATCATGATGAAAACAGCATCGTATTATAGGAATAATCAGATTCAAGGTTCCAATTAAACATACTGACTAGATAACAAATAACCAGTAAACACAGATCTCTGACGTGTGATATCCTGAAAATACTGTACATGCATGATGTTGTAAAGTACACAGGCTAATGGCACATAATGAGACTAATCATTAGGATTAACTGGAGGAGAGCAGGAGTGAGGAATATATGAAGCAGCGTTCTATAAAAGCAAATAATTTATTTCTTTAATTCACAGCTCAGGTGTCCTCAGTGAAAGTGTCTTACAGCTGCTCGTCCAGTGGAGTCATGAAAATGTCCTGTTCTGCTGATGGAGACAACCTCCACTTCAACTGGATTTCTGATTTTAACACACACTCTCAACTGGAGAACAAGTTCATCACTCTCATACTGGATAAAGACCATTGTAAAAAAGTGACCTGCTCTGTAGAAAACCATGTTAGCCGTGACAACATTACCACTGAACTCCACACATGTGAGTCTGCTGTGTCTGGTGAGTCTGACTTTTATGAATAATAATTTAAAACAGAATTAACAACAATGTGAAGAAACAGGGTTTAGTGCCACTATTCACACTGTCTGTGGAAAAAAGTGCATTTGCAGGAGAGATTATGTAATCATACACACGCAATCTTAATTAAACTCATTCACGTCATGTAATAATCTATGTTCATGCACATGTGTGTATACTGGAGACTTAATCCAGTCAGATATAAAGCTGAGCAGTTTTAAACAAAGTTTTAATTAAAAGAATAAAAAATTCCATAGGGTTTCTACAAACTTTTTAGTTTCTCAATAATATGAAATCTACGGTATTTATTTATTTATTTGTTTATTTATTTATTTATTTATTTATTTGTCAGTTTGTTAAATTATTAACTGTCACATTAATGTCAAGTCAAGTAAACACGGCTTGTCAAGGGTTGATTGTTTAGAACTGCTATAATGTTTTAAGTGACAAAAAAGTATGAAAAGTATGAGGTGTCTGTTTTTATTGAATGTTGTAATCCAAAACAAAATGAAAACCTTTTTAGGATGTTAATCTGGAAAAATTCCACTATGAAATGAGCTGCTTCATAATGCAGCAGAGCTGATTATTTTACTAGAAGACCACACACCCAAAGAATTAATACATTACTTAACACATATTTGCTGACCTGACGCTGAATGTACTACTCTGTTCAGAGGTGTATAAAAGGAGGAGAAAATTCAAAAAAGGTTTTTTGTGACAATAAATCCCACTATTTGTTTGTCTGCCATTTAGAGTTGGGTTTGGCGTTCCCACAAAATGAGGGGATTAGAGTTAAATGGGTTAAAAAACAAAGCTTTCTACAAATAATCATGGCATAATTCACTGGTTTGGTGAAACACAGTGTAAAGAGAAAACTGGCACTTTTATTTTGTAATCAAAATTTTGTTTTCGAATAAAGTGAGAGAATGAATTTCTACACATTGCAGATAAACCACAAATGTCTAAGCATGTTCATTTTACTAAGTCAGTTTTTATTTGTTCAAAATAAACCCTTTGTTATTCTAATTAGAAACTCTAATCTTTATTTAAATATTTTAAAGATTTGACTTTCCACTTGAAGTTGTTCTCAGTAATATACTGTAGTTTGTAAGAAAATATCTTGTATGGAATTAGAGAGAATGGGGTCTCCTTGTAGAGGTTTCTAGTGTATGTTTTTATCCAGAGCTTGTTATTAGACTGTGTGCTAGTGAGTCCACAACAGTGACCAGTGAGAAATGGACCCTTTCAAGCCGTGATACAAATGATATTCCAATATAAGCCACAAAAAGACTTACAGCGACAGGCTTACCATGAGTACATTCAGCCCCAATACTAACTCATTATTACTATGTACAGTAAGTATATAGAGTAGGATGTGGATATGCAAAGTGACACATTGATAAATCAAATAGGAACTACCTGTGCCATTATGAAAAACAACTGTGTGTATGTATAATAAAACCAATGTTGATGCTCTGTATGTATTCAATCTAAAATTGTAGGCGTTTTCATTATCACTAACAATTTTTGTTTGTTCATGACTTGAAATTCTCTTCATTTCTTTAAAGCTAACTTTACCCTACCTTTGCTGATGTTATTAAATTTGTATCTTCTTGCAGATCTCCTTCTGATCAGCCTGAGCTCAGTTTTTGTGCTTCTCATCATGATATCCATCTTTGGATTCTACATGTACAAGAAGAGACAAGGTTGGATGTTTATTTATTTGTATTTTTTAAAGGCTTATCTTACTAGAGGAGAAGTCATCCAGATATTGTTCAAGTGCTTTGGTTAAAGTTTACATTAACATTCTATCAAACACTAGATAATCTTGTACATCCCAGAAACAAAACCCCAAAGATCAGCAATTTCTGAAATCCTAATATAAACAACAAAAATGGCACAGTCAAAATACATTTTTCCCCATTATGATGTTTGATGTGAACATTAATGAAATTTCTTCACTTGACTTTATTGTGTTGTGCGTCATGCTGCTGCCTTTACTGCTTTTCTACAGCTTAATATATTTAGTTTTTCTTCTCAGGAAGGTAGGGACACACACAAACAAAAAGGGTGCACACCCCCCAAACACACACAGACACATACACACAAATCATTCTATAATTTGGAGTATATTTCTTATATGTTAATAGATTTATTATTCTAGATATTTTCTTCAGAAATATAATATTTGACCTATTCATGGAAATCATGTTATAATTATATCAATCTTATGTGCATCCTATTCTTTTCTTAGTTTGAAAATGGCCATAATGTTACAGTACTATATTTGCCATGTCCACTTTTGCAGTTGAGGGTTTTTTATTTCAAAATAATGACTAAAAACCATTAAAAAGTTATGATTTCTTCTAATGAAAGAGTTCTCCATGTTGCTTCAATGTCACAGACTGTATGGGGCGGAATCTTGTGACTACACACCAGTAGTATGTTTTTCAAAAGACAGTGAATGCATACATGGTGGGAAAAGTATTAGCAGACTTTGTAACGTATCAGCAGATTAAAAAACATAATAAACATAAAAAAATAAACACTGGACACAAACAAGATTAAATGGATTACTGTTTCGATTAAATTAATTTTCATTTCATTACACAATCCTAATGGTTATCCAATTATTTTAAATAGATAAAAAATGGGAGTTACTGGGATGCTGATCCTGCAAGTAGGGGAGTATATTTAGAAAAACACAGAGAGAAGCATAGCACAAGTATGATCAAAATGTAAAATTATCAAAATATATGCCACAGTGAAGAATGACATTATTTGATGCATGTCAAGTGGCATTGGAACAAATCATTTTTGAGTTGCAGGATGAAGTTCTGTTAGTAACACAGTTGACAAACTGAGTAGTGAAACCATTTTACCTTGTAACATGTTACTGTTACTGTTTAAGCTTTGCAACTTGCAGATATGTTACACAGGAGGAATGCAATAAATTGAATCACTATTTTTCCTATTAAGAAAGAACACTGTTTTGTACCTTTTTACTTTTTATGTAAAATGTACCCCAAATTATAGAATGACTCATTTCTGATAATATAAAGTTGACTCATATACCCAGTAATGACATGATGTCTGTAATGTGATTTGAAAGGAGGCCTAATAGCACAATTTTCACACTTGTCTCATTAAAATAATAATAGCAATGTGAGGCGGCATAGTGGTGTAGTGGTTAGCGCCGGGGCCTTGTGCTTCAAGTTTCGAGAGTTTGCTTCATGTGTGGAGTTTGCAAGTTCTCCCTGAGCTTGTGTGTGCGTGTGCATGGGTGCTCTGCAGTGGACTGGCATCCTGTCCAGAGTGTACCCTGCCTAGTGTTCCAAGTCTCATGAGATAGCTTCCAGTGACTCGCTACTGGAATAAGTGGTTTAGAATATGATTGAATAAATGGATGAATTAATTAAAAAATTAATAATACAGTAGCAATGTTACACATTGGAACAGAGAAAATTGCATTACTGACAATAAAGGACCTCCAGCTAGTTGCAACCTTCATGGCTAATATTGAAACCTAGTCCTGCATTGCTAACTGCATAAAAACCAGACATGGCCATGTTCACTCACTGAATCCTCAGATATCTGTTCTTGGCTAATTGAAGTGAACTCTGATGTGTGGAGTAAATTTTCTTTCCTGTTGTAGGCCATGTTTGACACATTCTGATATGCTTTTCTCCTTACCACATTGACAAATAGTGGTTATTTGTGAGTGTTACCTTTCTGCCAGCTCCAACCATAAATGGGTATTCTCCTAAAATATCTAAAATGGACAAAATGTTTCTGTTCACTCAGCTCTTGATTTTTCAGGACAGATCATAAAAATATTCTGGCCTGAGCCTGGTAAATAGTCTACACTAGAAATAAATCACATTAAAAAAATCAAATTAAATCAAAACAAGAAGGAAATGGTGATCATGGCAGGTATTTTATGATTTTAACAAGCTGTTCTCTTATGGTTCAGCACATGCTCAGGACGAAGATGTGGAGTATGGTGAGGCGGTTCCTCGAGCAACCAAGAGGAAGCAAAAGAAGAAAGAGGACGAGGTGCAGTACGGCGAGCTTGTGTTTAACACACCTGCCAGAAACAAGCACAATGTGGCCAAAGTACAAGATGACTGTGTGTACTCACATGTCCAGCACAATCAGTGAGACACACACAGTCTCAGCCTGTCTCAGCATGCAGCAGATTTATTAGAGTTTTTGTAAAGCATCAGAGTGGAGCCTGGTTATGTAAATGTTATAGATTTAAAACTTTTTATTTTTGGATCTAAATGATTTATTTCAAATTTCAACCCAAACATGAAAACATGTAAGGTGGCTTAATGGTTAGCACTGTCGCCTTGCACCTCCAGGCCCTCGGTTCAATTCCTGCCAATTCCTGAGTTTGCATGTTCTCCCTGTGCTTGGTGGGTTTCCTCTGGGTTCTCAGGTTTCATCCCATGGTCCAAAGACATGCAGATTAGGCCATCTGGCATAGTGTGTGAACGTTGACTGGAAATCCTACCACGGTTGTCCATTGGCCTCCACGGGCCCTGGTTGCGTTATAGAGGTTTCTAGATGGATGAATGGATGGCTTATTTGTAGTATTAGTATTTAAAAAAAAAATTATATTGTTTTGTTGACAGTGTTGCCCTGAAACAGCTGAGACTTTCCCATGTAGCTTAGGTAAAAAAAATATATAAAAAAAACTAACCGAATTGCTCTTTTTTTTCCAACAGTCATTTCTGTTTCTCTACTTGTACTGTTTTTTTCTGTGGTCAAGTTCTGCAATTAAGAAACATTATGTTACCCCGGGGGGCTCTTTTCTGCTGTAAACAAATTTTATATGTCTTAGATAAATGATTTTTAATATCATAATATTTAATACAGCAGTGGTGTAGTAATTTTCATGTCAGTGTTTGTGTCTTCCTTTTACAGTTTGAAAAGCTTTAGGAATTATCTTTCCATGAACTTCTTTAATTTTATTTGATAGGTCAGAACTTCAATATATATTATTCAATATACATTTTATGTTCTTCTTCTTATTATTATTACTTATTATTATTATTTACTGAGTAATTCTATATACATCTTATTTGTCATGTACATATTCATGTACTGCTGTTTACTCTTGAAATGTGAGCTCACTTAAGATCTCTTTGGGCCATGCTATTATAGGAAAGTGATCAACTACTGGATGGAGTAACCTGGGTTTATTTTCTTTCAGTTTTTCATATGTATTTTTCTCTATAAAATTATAGCTCTAAATTATTATAGAAATACTTTATACATATATATATATTTTCAATCAGACCCATAAAATCTCTACATCTCTCATCCAACCCATTACTATATGCTTCATACAGTATCTGTGGGCTTCCACACATTTAATTTTATTTTATTTTCTTCTTAGTTTGAAGCATCCAGTCAAATTCATAGATTGAGGGGTGTCAAGATTCACTTGTTTTCATGCATTTGTGACTGTAAACATCCACTTGGGCCTGAGCGACATTTTCACACAATAACAAAAGTAGAGACAAAAAAAAAAAACATTTGCAGTTGATGTGCAAAATCAGCAACCACAAAAAAAAAAAAAAAAAATGTGTTAAGCCGTTTTCACAGTTCCAATCTAAAAATAAACTGGATCTGTGCTAATGTATACTTATAGTATACATGTAGTACATATACTTACAGTTCATACAGACATAACAACCAGAAGATTTAGAGCATTCATCTGGGTATTTTTAAACCTTTTTGTAAATAGGCTGATTTGGTCACAAGAAAGTCATTGTGTCATAATTCCAAAAATAACAGAGTCCTGGTTAAACTGGTCACATGTTAATGATTTACTCACTCATTAATTTTCCATACATAGGTCATGGGGCATGGGGCCTATACCAAAAAGCTAAGGGCACAGTGCAGGTCAATAGAGTGCATTATAACTCGTACTAAATCTTCCATTGGTATCAGGAGGAGTGTATCCGTTGCCTTAAGGATCAAAATCATATACAGGGTACAAACATGCTGACAGGAACATATTCATAATGTGTTGGTGCCCCTGTTACTAATCAAGCGACAGACATATGCTGTTTTTTATATAATATTTTATTTTATAATCTTCTATAACAGCTAAGAACATATATTTCTCATCACCATATCAAAACTTTAATTAGTTTTATCTTCTGGAGCACCTGACTTGTGTAAAGTATTATGATGTTAAATATAATTAAATATTAGAATGCACATAATAAAAATAAATATTTTCCTTGCTGTCATTATTTTAAATAAATAAATAAAAACTGTTCAATCAGAATTAGTTTATTTAAAAATGCAATTCCTTGATCTTATATGTACATGTTTAGTTTAGCCCTCAAATGTGCTACAATCAGACAAAACTACACGTACCGTTAAAAAGCAATAAACCTTTAGTATGAACTGTTATGTGACTTCGCGCCAGTGACAGCAGATTCATGTTAATATTTAACAGGAAACGGCAGTAGAGACTTTTTACTGTAACTCAGTTAAATCTCACCCTAACTTAGGCTTAGTCAAACATCAAGTTGGCTATAAATGGTAACCATAACAAGAAGCTATATTTCTGGATGTGTGAGTGCAGCTTTTTACAGTTACAGTTAAATAATCTCAAAGTGGGAAGTGAAAGACCTGCATTCTATTAATTTTATTTTGTGAACAGTATGTTAGAGGTCAGTATCATGGTTAGTTGACCACTTAACCACTGTTTGTGGTTAATTTTTCTTACTTTTCATATCAGTTTTAACACAGTGTCGTTTAACAAAATGCAATTTAAGGCACCCTGCAGTTATTTTTTTTATAATGTCCTCTCTCTAAGCACCAAAAACATCTTAGCAGCACAGCATAAAATAAATTACCGTACTAAACAACATGTATTTTTTTTTTAAAAAGTGTTATTACTGCATCTGGTTAAAGTAAATGCAAAAAAAAAAAATTGGCCAAGATAGTCACACTCATCAGGATGTGTCCAAGATGGAAAATATGCCAAAGTTAGACATAACCATCACTGTGTGCTGGTGGTGTTAATGCAATTTCAACAGAAATTCAAACCTCAAGCATAATAATAAATGGTTTAAATAAATGATAATCCTCATAAGTTGTCTAAAAAAATATTGATATGCTTATAATATACATAATATGTAATACTTTTCAGACATCATAGTGCTAAGCATTGCAAAAATTCTTCAATTCTTTTACACATGATTATGATTGACTTCCATAATAAGGCAGTTAGTGAAGTTTTGAAAATGTGTGGACATTAAATGTGTGTTAAAAATTATACTAGATATATATGTAAATATAGAGGTGTTTTCTTGCTTTTGTTTTTAGTTTGTAAAGCTCATATAAAATGCCCTTACCTGATGCTACATCAAAACTCTAAAACCCGTGAACAAGAACGACAAGACACCGAGCAGTTAGGAAAAAACGAACGTGTATTATACAGTACAAGGAACTAAACAAAAAAGGTGCACCAAAACCAACAAAGAAAATAATATATACAAAATATTTACAATATTCAACGGAGTGAGTGTGAGTGTGTAAAATGTCCAAAGTCCAGGTTATTGTAAGAGTGTGTGAGAGAGGTGAATCGATCTTACCGGGAAGGATGGAATACAACTGGTAGGCCGATATCGGAGTGAGAGTGAAATCGAAAGAATGGGAAAACCTGCAAGGCACAGACTTCGAGAAATTCTCTGTTAGCTCCGTAAACTCTTTTGATACTCTCAGCGCGCTGTATCTCCAAGCTCTCTCTCCCTGAGCTGTTTCCCGGGCACGCTTCATATCCGGGTCAGATGACCACAGGCGTCACTGTCTTCCCGAGCCGACCGGCAACACAATCTTGCAGGAGTTTGAGCGGGAACCCATACACATATACGCACAGGCACAACTCCTCCTTGCTGTGCCTAGCCTTCAGCTTCTGCCCGTCATCCTTGTCGGCTATGCCTCCCTTTTCCACACTCGTTCCCCCTTTACCCGCCGTTAACCTGCGCTCCCAGTGCCTCTGAGACAGTCCGCCACCCTGGGGTTCGCTGCCCCTTCGCTCTTTCTTCACAATGACAGCGGTCTCTGTGGAGGCTCTGAACGCAGGAAACTCTCTTTGGATGGGTGGTTGCTCACTACAGGAGAACGTAGCCGGTCGCTCTGATGATGTACGCAGCTTGGAGGTGCGAGCTGAAACAAATGGGAGAACATCATGGGCATCATGGCTTACTGGGAGTTGTGCCTTTTTCTGGGGTGCCGTGACTGGAGGGCTAGGCATGGGCTATGCAGAGGGGTGTGATGGTGTAGGATTGCAGGCCTGTGATCGGCGAAGAGTAGAACGGTTAGTGAGACCCAGCTTTTTCATCTGCTTCTCCCACATAGCGTCTCTCCGCAAAAAACACTCTTTAATCGCTCTCTCCAGCTTTTCCAGGACCTCCTGGATGTAGTTCTCCAACCCTGCCAAGCTAGCATCCACCGCCTGCCAAAAACTAATTTCAATATTGATAACACTTTATTGGATTCTTTAAACGTGTTACCGTTCTCAGAAAGAGCCAATAAATTCACCTTACAGTTATTCACCTCAGTCTGCAAAGTTTGTACCACAGCCCTACCAGCCACATAATTCACACAACCATCATCAGTCTGTTTAGCAGACATGTACAATGATCTTAACAGCCTGCCTGAGTTGGCCATATTCACCAAACTAGCATCGACATTCATCTTGCCCACTAGTTTCCAAACCCCCTAACACACAAAAAAAAGATCCTCACACGGGGCACCACTACGTAACGCTCAGATAAAATGCCCTTACCTGATGCTACATGAAAACGAGAGATCTTTCTCTTAGTGTCTGTGTGCTCTAAAACCCGTGAACAAGAACGATGAGACACCGAGCAATTAGAAAAAAATGAACGTGTATTATACAAGGAACTAAACAAAAAAGTTGCACCAAAACCAACAAAGAAAATAATATATACAAAATATTTCAAATATTCAGCGGAGTGGGTGTGAGTGTGAGTGTGTAAAATGTCCAAAGTCCAGGTTATTATAAGAGTGTGTGAGAGAGGTGAATCGGTCTCAGCGGAAAGGATGGAATACCGGGAGGCCGATATCGGAGTGAGAGTGAAATCCCGAAAGAGTTCAGTCGGATATAATCCAAAGCATGGGAAAACCCGCAAGGCACAGACCTCGAGAAATTCTCAGTTAGCTCCGTAAACTATTTTGATACTCTCAGCACGCTTTATCTCCATGCCCTCTCTTCCCAAGCTGTTTCCCGGGCACGCTTCATATCCGGGTCAGGTGACCACATGTGTCACCGTCTTCCCAAGCCAGGCAACACAAATTTAGCGCAACTTCGAGCGGGAACCCATACACATATACGCACAGCCACAAAAACCCTTGTGGGCACAATTAATAAGGTTGTGCAGCTTTTTTCTCTATGTAGTCGTATTAATATACCCTATAAAAGTGTCCCTTATGTGGCAGTGCTACAAGTTTATGTTATGAAAATCCTGCTGCATTGGTTTATTACAGGAAGTAACACACAAGGCTGGAAGAACAACCTACACTGATCAATGCGTCAACTACTGTACATTGAATATACAGTCATATTTCAAAGTTAGAGCTCCCCCTTTCAGTTCTCTGTTGTTATTTTTTTTTTTCATAAAAACATAAAAAGAATTATCTGCGGGTCTCAGTATTATGCAAATACAACCTCAGATGAACAACATATAACTTTTTTCACTGTTCCATTATTTATTTATTATTTAAAAACAAAGCCAAAAAGTAAAAAAAGAAACATGAGCAATACTAAGTACCCTGTGATTCATTAGCTTGTACATTCACCTTTAGCAGCAATATCATGAAATAATAATTTCCTGTATGACTTTATTAGTCTCTCACGTTGTTGTGGACCAATTTTGGGCCATTCATTTATTCCCAGCTCTCTCAGTGCCCCACCACAGCAGCACCTTATGGGATCAGCATCCTTGTACACAACCTGACATGAAAGATTTAACTTTGATATTGTCATTTAAGGAAGAGGTTTAATTTAGAGGCAAACCTCTATTGTTTCTGCCTGAGTAGAAATGAACAATGGGAATGGTGGCGTTTTGTTAAGGGAAGTGCAAACAGAGCTGGGAGTAGGAAGCACCCTATGAAGTAGACTTCGGAATGGAATGCAGCTCATCATTTGGAACACCCTGCGAAGTCACCAGCACAGACATCACTTCCTCTATGCGTTACCATGGTAACATAAGCCCCTCATGTACCTTTCACACTACTGAAAATTTCACACTACTGACATTAAATATTAAATATTTATTAAAACAAAAATTGATACCATTATAAAACACATGCTATTGAAACATGTATAACTTGTAAATAAATTATTGATTATTAATAATAATTGATTAAAGATTTACAGAGATTGCTATTTTTTTTACAGCCTATATAATACTTTTCATTAACACTTTACTTTTCAAAAGGGAATTTTTCATTCCCTTTTCCAGTAAAGTGAAGACCTCTTGTTCAGTTGTTCCCTTTAACTGAACATTATCATTCTCTGTGGTTTAGAATCACACTTATCATGGCTGAACACTCTGTGAAGTATACTTCGCTGGGCACTTCAGACCGATTTGGTTTATGGTTTTCTATACAGAACTTCAGCTTCAGTTGGGGTCTCACATCTGATCTGTCCTTAAAATCTGTAAATTTGCCTTGTCTGCTGTTTTTCAAACCTGATGCAACCTTCATTTTCCACTCGTCGTTTTTCCTTTGGATAGACTGATTTGTAGCCTCTAAGAAGCTTTACAAATAATGACATTTAACTAATCGAAACTTTATCCAGATCGGCACTGCTAATGATAATTTCTGCCACCCTCCTTTTCCATGATCATCTAAATTCAAGCCTATTTTTATTAACACATGATATTGATCTCTTCCTACTGTTTCTTTCACAGCTTCCCACCTGCAAGGAGTTGCCAAATTATACTGAACAAAAATATAAATGCAACACTTTAATTTTTGCTCCCATTTTTTATTAGATGAACTCAAAGATCTGAAAAATTTTCTACATACACAAAATAACCATATCTCTCAAATATTGTTCACAAGTCTGTCAAAATCTGTGATAGTGAGCACTTCTCCTTTGCCGAGATAATCCATCCCACCTCACAGGTGGGCCTTAGACTGGCCACAATAAAAGGCCACTCTGTAACGTGCAGTTTTGTTTTATTGGGGGGGTCTGGGGACTCAAAAAGCCAGTCAGTATCTGCTGTGACCACCATTTGCCTCATGCAGTGCAACATCTCCTTCACATAGAGTGTGATTACACGTGGTCTGCGGTTGTGAGGCTGGTTGGATGTACTGCCAAATTCTCTGAAACGCCTTTGGAGATGGCTTATAGTAGAGAAATGAACATTCAATTCACGAGCAACAGCTCTGGTGGACATTACTGCTGTCATCATGCCAACTGCATGCACACCTCAAACCTTGCCACATCTGTGGCATTGTGCTGTGTGATACCACTGAATATTTCAAAGTGGCCTTTCATTGTGGCCAGTCTAAGACACACCTGTGCAATAATAATGCTGTCCAATCAGCATCATGATATGGCACACCTGTGAGGTGCACTCAAAAAAACGAACAAGGCAGGTTGTGCATTTTACATAATATTATTAATTTCAGTTTACTCATAATAATCGTATTTGTTGATTTAAAATGTTTTTTTTTCGATTAAGGTTAACGTAATTTTGTCTCAACTTGACTATACACATTCCTAATACGTTGTCTAATCATAAACCATTCAACATTTCATACATACAGCAGGGGGCAGTAGCGAGACGCCAGCTGTCATGAACCGCTAATGAAACAGAAGAGCAAGACAAATCAAACTACACCTGCGCTAAGTTAATGGACTCTGTCCGCGTGCGTTAGGTTCTGTCCGTTTTTCACAGAGGGAGGTCAACACCCGAAAAAGGTAAGATTTTTCCTCAGATATTAGGTTTTTTTTTCCACCTATATATATAATTAGTATTTAACTTTGGCCTGCTTCTGTAGTTTTAGAGAGGCCTAGTGTTTTAGACTGAAGTTAGCCAGCTAACAGGTTTAGCCACATGTCACAGGTTGGTCCACTGCATATCTTTCCGTTATTTGACGAAAAGTATATAAGTATATATAGCAGAAGTAACGGTACCGGTGGGCTCTTCAGAATATCACAATATCCATTTAGCCTTCAAAAATGATAAGATAAAGCTGCTATTAGATGGCCTCAGATCACCGGTGTACTGTAGAAATCAGTGTGGACCAAAAGTTAGTGATCAAATACTAAACAACATTTACAGAAAAAATGCAAACAGGCTATTTGAAAGTCTGTATTAATCTAGTGATTTCATTTTTGCTTTTTTTGTGTGTGTGTGTAACAATAGGATACAAATGGCCAAGCTGCAGAGAGGATCTTGAACATGTTGTATTTGGCATCTACAGCATCAGTGTTGAGGGAGGTGATGCCACGAACCCTCCAGTGGTTGAAGTGCTTCACGACTTGCGGCGCAATTTGTATTTGAGAGCAAAAAATAAGGTTAAATTGTTAATATGGTAAATTAAATAATGTTTAACACAATTTTCCTCTTTCTTTAAATGTGTTAAAGTTGACAGAAGTGTTGGAAAATAAAAACTATAAAATTAGAATATGTTGCATATTGTGTACAGTATGTCTTTTGTATTGTTGGACTATAATATATTCTCAATTTCTCGATTTCTGTGCTGCATTTCAAACAGTGCCAATTGTTATTAAAATACTTGTGACAGTAATCTTGTTGTGAATAAAGACCCTTACAAATTTTAGTTGAGTTTAACTGTGGAACGTGTTGGCAAGAAAAAAAATAATTAAACCCAACATTTAATTTTTTTAGTTTGTGAATTAGATTGTTGGTGTTTTATGAAAGTATGGTACCTGTTATAAGTTGTTCCCTAATAAAAAAGGATGAATTACATATTTACTGCCTCTGGAGTTGTCTTTAAGGGTCACTAAAGCGTGGGAAAATAGGGCTGGTATACATTATGGTATAACATCTAGTTGTAGTAACATAAGTAGCACAAAGAACTTGTTAGAATTGTCAATAATAATGGAGTAAAGTTTAACATAAATGAAAATTTTTGGTTTAGCAAGCAAAAATTTTGTAATTTGGCCACATTTTGATGATGTGGGACCGATGTACACATTAAG
Source organism: Clarias macrocephalus (assembly GCA_011419295.1). Lineage (NCBI taxonomy): Eukaryota > Metazoa > Chordata > Actinopteri > Siluriformes > Clariidae > Clarias > Clarias macrocephalus. The sequence continues at coordinate 37,312 of JAAGKR010004780.1, read as the reverse complement.
TTCAAGTAAATTCAAAGGATTATTTTTCAGTGTGGGATGGATTATCTCGGCAAAGGAGACGTGCTCACTATCTCAGATTTTGACAGATTTGTGAACAATATTTGAGAGATATGATTTTGTGCATGTGGAAAATGTTTCAGATCTTTGAGTTCATCTCATAAAAAATGGGAGCAAAAACAAAAGTGTTGCATTTATATTTTTGTTCAGTATATATATTAATGTGAAATCAATAGCTGATTCTTTACATCTTCAGTCTGCTGTAATTTTCTACAATGACAAATTCTTTGTCAATTTCTTTCTGCTCCTTTAAACAAATTATCTAAATTTGATCTGTTTTGTGCTTGACTTGCTCTTTACAGTTTGCATAGCCAATAAATAAAGTCATCTCCACTATTATTATTTTACATTCTTTACTTTGATTCACTTTTACTGATGCCATTTTGGTCTGCTTCTAGCTTTTGTTGACTGCTTTCATTTGATGATTTTCCATCGCTTTCTTCCTAACTATCTTATTTTGACCACTACAATTGCAGAACATTTTTTGCACATTAACCCCATGCGTTCAGCTTTTTTCATCTCTCCCTTCTCATCTCATTTGTTCATTATGTGACTGTGACCATACCTAACTTTTATCTTCTCTGTCGAGCTACACATGTCGTTCCTGAGTTGCATTCATACTGTGTGTTAGGTGACAGGCAGTTCAGTATAACTGTTGTTAACAGATGTTAATTGATGTTAATTTGGAGTCCAGGTAGTTATTGGAGGCTCAGGTAGAGTTTCCAGTCCTGGACTGTTGAAGTCCTCAGAGAAACAGCTGTCAACATCAGTCGAGACCAGAACGATCTTCACAGTGAAACCAGACACATCCCAAAGAGACACAACGGGCATTCATGTGATGAGATCTCCAACCAGAAACGGGGCACCAGGATGAGTCAGACAGGTCCACAGGGCAGAGGGAGACTGGATGTCTGGGGTGTCTAGGGATGGTTTCACTCTACTGTGAAGATGGTTGGTCTCGACTGATGTTGACAGCTGTGTTACACCTAACACACAGTATGAATGCAGATCAATTCCTGCTTTCTGTTCACCCAAATGAGGATGGGTTCCCTGTTGAGTCAGGTTCCTCTCAAGGTTTCTTCTTATTGCCATCTAAGCGAGTTTTTCCTTGCCACTGTCGCCCTCGGCTTGCTCATCAGGGACTATCTGACCATTTTGTTTCATACAAACTTAAATAATTCTTTTGATTGTGTAAAGATGCTTTGCGACGATGAAAATTGTTAAAAGCGCTATACAAATAAAACTGAATTAAATTGAATTTATATCCACATTTGGGACATTGTTTTCCCTTGCAAACCACTGCTGTATGTAGATACCTATGGCATTTGTAATAGCAAAGCAGCAGAGGGATAGAGGGTCTAACTGGGAAGCTCAAACATCTGATTTTAACTTTAGCACCCAGTTTATTTTATTAACCTCTCATCCCTGATAAGCTGTTCAAGTTTTTTCATCTTCATCTATTAGTATATCTGCTATCACTCGACAACATTTTTTTTCTCCAATAATACTTCTGCAACACACGGTATTCTTTGCATATTTCCATATTATTAATTAACTAGCCACTGCCTGACTGCAATATGCCGGATATAATATTGGCGCTGGTCAGAGGTGGAAAGAGTAATAAACTTTTGTACTCAAGTGAAAGTACTGTTACTTCAGTTAAATTTTACTGAAATACAAGTAAAGCTACCATTATTAAAATCTACTCAAGTAAAAGTAAAAAGTAGCTCATTAAAAATTTAACTCAGAGTAAAAATTACATAGTTACTTTTTTTTAAAACCCAGGCTGAGTCTCAAACTAGTTATTTTTAACAGAAGGAACACCTTTGCATAATAAAGCTGTTGCTTGAAAATCAAAGTCATCACTTAAATATGGTTTTTTACGTCCCAGTCTAGGGTTGGGCCGTCCAGCCAAAGAATACTTGGGGGTTATTGAAATGGTGGTATATGGCAGAAAGAGCTGGACCCAGTCATTAGCTGATTAAATAGTGAGGTTTATATTAATTTACAAAAATACACACACACACAAACACCAGGATAAACCCAGGCCAAAATAATAAACAAAATGGTCTGTATTTTAGGAGCTAGATTACTTGCAAAAAAAAAGTCAAACAAAAATACAGGTCCCCTTCCTAACTCCCTAAACCAAAAACAGTGAATAAATTCCCTCTTTCCAAAATAAATGTCAGCCACACCCCTACTACTGGTGAGTGCACGAACATACGATGGAAATATCTACAAATATATACAAAGAGCCAAGCAACCAAACCAAAGGAATGAAGCAATAATCAAAGTCAATGGGAGGCAAAAAGTCAAAACCAGAGTACACAATCAAATATCAAAACGGCAAAATCACAAATTTTCACAAAAATAATTGTGAATATTACCTACACGCCTCCTCTGTCTCGCGTCTCTCTCTGGTTAATATATGGTCACGCTGATTGATGATGCCACTTTCAGGGAGAAAGCGACCATGTGGAAAGGCAGGTAGATGCCGATGTACAGTAGGGACAGTCAGAAAACCTGGAGTGGAGTCTGGAGCTGCGCGCGACCAGGACACAATACACAATACACACATGCAAGCGCAACAAAGCATTTATGCAAAGCATAATATATATATATTTTTCATTTTCATTAGTTTTTTTAATTCAGTAGAGAATATGATTTAAAATGTAGTGAAGTACAATACTTCAAACAAAACATACTTAAGTAAAAGTAAAATTACAGATTTTAAAAACTACTTTAAAAAGTAGTTTTTAAGAAGCACACACACACACACACATACACAACAAAAAACTACTCAATTACAGTAATGCGAGTAAATGTAATTCGTTACTTTCTACCTCTGGCGCCGGTGAGGTCGGCTGCCATCACATCTTCTCAGAACTCTCTCTTTGTTTTTAAGTTAACTTCAAGTAACTTTCAACTTTCAATTTCATTACAACAGCTAACATGATGTCGTTAATAACATTAGCATGTTGCTAGCATGGCGTTAAAAATGGTTAGCATGTTGCTAGCATGATGCTAGGATGATTAGCATGTTGCGTGCATAATGCTAACTATATTAGCATGTTGCGTGCATAATGATAATTATATAAGCATGTTGTCAGCAACATCAATAAAATGTTGCTAACATGATGCTAGTGTGGTGAGAGAGAGTTGTGCACTTTCATTCAGGTTTCTGGTTATGCACCTGATGCTGATTATCGGTTGTAGTTCGGGGAGTATAAAAGGGTGTTGTAAGAACAGCCAGGTGTGGCGTTAATTCACCACCAGGTTGCACCTTCGGAAGTTTGTTGCTGCGTGCGAGAGGTATGTTTGGTGCGCTATACTTCTGATTATTTGTCCACATGAATGTTATTATCTAACTAATCGCAATCTCCTTTGGGAAGCGGGTTATTTTGAGATATCTACTGTATCCAGGGTGAACGGATAAGCAGCTCATTGGAGTTTGTTATATATTTGCCCCTTCTGAAGAGCTGCTGACATCAATTCTCCATTTATGTAATGTAATATAAGAGCATGATGTTGTCCTCAACGTTTAGTTATATAAAAGTTAAAATGCAACTAAAATCTAAAGAACTTGATATCTATAGCTATCTATCTTGATAGCTATCTATGATAGCTGTTAGAGGTTAGCCTAATTGCTATTCTAGCCCTTCATTATAGATAAAGGATGCTAGGATAGATTTTAGTGGATAGCCACCCGACCTTTTTTTTTTTACCATAGCTTTAAGAATTGGCACCTGAAAAACAGGGAAGGGAGTCTTTATATATGAGGTCTCAATTAGGAGGAAATCTGATTTCCTTGTTTAAGCTCCAGCAGGGATTGTATATATATGTATATATGTAACCCGCTGAGGAATGAAAGGGTTAAAATTCTTTGGATGTATGACAGTGTAATGTAGATGGCATGCATTTATGTATACTGTCTGATATGAATGTTGTTTGTAAAGTTGATATTCTGTTATACCGGTTATTTTATTTTTTTTATGTTTAAAATGTATGGTCATTTCTAGAAGTGAAAGGAAGAGAGTGTAGTGCATGCACAGGGACTTGGCCAATCGGAGCAGAGCAACGGAAAAAGACTGCGTAAGACAGCACGCAACCCGGAAGCTGCAGACTTCCCAAAAGAGAGAGAGAGACTTCTTCAGGCGCTAATGGAGTGACACAAAATTTTGCTGAAGAGAAAGCGTAACGTGCTTTTCTATAAGATTGATAGTAAATGGTCGTCAAAACGATAACCAAAAGTTTACTGTGTAAAAGCGCGGATATGCGGAAATCGAATCGCGAGTTTCTTTTCCTTTTTACTGAACGAACTGAACTAGTTTGCGGAGTGTTTGACAGCATAGCGGTTAGCGTCCCGCTAATCCAAACAGATTGTGCCAGCAAGACTCGTATGTTGCAGCCCGTGACTTTCTTGCATGACCGATGGTAGGAGGACAACGCATTGTGTGCCGATCTTGTTCGTATGGACAGTGGATAGACGAGGAGAGTTGCTTTGAGGAGCTTAAGAAGTGGGTACATGAAAGGGAGACTGAGAATTGACCAGTTCGTTCAAGTTTCTTTCAAAAGTGGTGTCGCCATTTTATTTTGTGTCACTGGCATGAAGCTGCCATTTTGGTTTTAAAGGCCTCAATGCTCGCTAGTACCGATTCAGGCCTGCTACTAAAACTTTCTTTATGGAGTGTCGGCTTAGATTAAGCGTTAAAAAAGGGCCCATAGTTAGTTTAAGAAGCTTGATTAAGAAGCTATTGGATATGTTATTTGCATATTAAATTGAACTGAGTAATTTTGAGAAACAAGCCAAATTGATATTTTCTTTTCTGTGGGGATAACAAATGGGAATACGTTGATATATATTTTATTTGTTTTTCAGATAGCTAAGAGTTAACGGTTACCTAAGAACGTAAGATTAGTATAACTTTTTATGTGGGTATTTCAGGTAAGAGAGCCCAGGACGCCCCTTTATAGTGTCTAACAATAGGTCAAAGGGGGTGTTACATAAAATGGAGACACCGCTGGGATAAATTAATAAAGATTTAGGAAGGTTAGGAAATGTAAGGTTAGGAAATTTTTTGGTTTTGGTATTTATTATAAGCAAAGTTTGTCTAAAATTCGGTTAAAATGGCCAGCTGCAACATGTTTGTAGAAGAACTTCGCAAGTGGTGTAACAATGAAAAGTTAGATGTCTCTCATGCTTTCATGCTACCTATTGATAAAGATTTGGAAGTTGTCGAAATTGAGGAGCTAGCACACACAGTAAAGTGTCTGGGCCATGTTCGTGTTAGGAGTATGACATATCATGCATCCCAAAACCAGTGGATGGTGTTTTGTAAATGCAAGGAATTGGCAGGTGTAGCCTTGGTTGCTCATCACACTGTTTACAAAGGCCTCGGAGCTCAGTGAGTTTAGCACTCGGTTGCAGGATTTCTTAAAGGCAGAGCAGAGAACGTTGGGTGACCTACAAGCTCTAATGGGTCATGCAGGGTCCTCACCCGAGTCCATCATTCGTGTGATGGGGGAAGTATTTGTAAAAACTGTCAAGTCCCCTGCTGAGAGCAGTGGGTACAGGCGCTTACGTGTGTTTTCTGGTGTTTCGCCCACCCAAGCAGGAGAAGAACAATTCAAGCATTGGCTCGAGCAAGCTAGGCTCATGGTTGAGGAGAGTGACTCCTCTGCCAAGGAGAAGAGACATAGGATAATGGAGAGTCTGAAGGGCCCTGCATTGAAAATTGCGCAAGCATCACGCTTGGTCAATGCCAGTGTTGGTCCAGATGAATATCTAAAAGCGCTGGAAAGTGCTTTTGGAACAGTAGAATCTGGTGAGGATCTCTACTTTTCATTCCAACTCATGCAGTAGAGACAGAGAGAGCCTTTGTCCGATTTCTTACGAAGATTAGAACAGACATTGGCTAAGGTCATTCGGAAAGGTGGCATTTCAACAGTTGAAGCCAATCGAGTACGATTAGAACAACTAATTCGGGGTGCCGTGTCATCGGACCTAATGGTAATTCAACTATGTTTGAGGGAGAGAAAGAAAAATCCCCCTGATTTCTTAGAATTGCTGTCTGAGATTTGTGAAGAAGAGGAGTACGAGACCTCACGTTCTAGATTGAATACATCGGTGCAAAATGTCTAAGCAATGAGGGTCAGACGAAGGACATTTAGGCCCTAAAGAAAGAAATAAAAGATGAATGATGAATTCATGATGAAGCCATGATGAATTCATCTTCTCAGGCTAGTGCTAGTATGGGAGTAACTAGCAAGAAAGTAATGACACCAGAACCTGAGAGTGACACTGAAATAGTCTATTTGAAAAAACAATTGAAAAGACTGGCGGGACAGGAGAAAAGCTCCTCAAACTGCTCGACTATTGCCTTGCCGCTAGACACCTCTAGAGATGTCATCCGGAGGGCCCACAGGATGGTCACTTTTCTGCTGCATGTAGAAATAAAGAGAACCAATCTGAAGACTTATCCACTCCCTTCATAGGAAGGATCACACCACCCTACCAAAGAGTGATAACGACAGCCAAAATGTTTGTTCTTCCAAACGGGGGGTAGTGAATGCTTCCAGAATTAGTGGGTTGCTTAAAGGACTAGTAGGCCCTACCTCTCTGGTGTTTGTGAAGATAAATGGACAATGTTGCAAGGCTCTTCTGGATAGTGTTTTGCAAGTAACCATTATTTTTGTAGAATGGTAAAACCAGCATCTAGGTGATGTTCCAATTCAGCAAGTGTCTGGGTTAGCAATATGGGGCTTAAGTGACTCAAGCTACCCACATAAAGGGTACATGATTATGACAATGGAATTCCCGGCTGAAGTGACAGGCAATCCTGAAACTATTTCTGTGCTAGCTTTAATATGTCCTGGTCCTAAGAGCCCAGATAAGACACCAGTCATCTTGTAGACTAAGTTTGTTTACATGATTGAGAATATAGAGAAACCCCAGGGGTTGACCTTTCCCAGAGTCTAGGCATTAAGATCTGTTGTCCAAAAGAAACAACCGCAACATCAGTTACATCTGACGATACCGGCTGTATACAGTGGGTAGGTCCAAATCCTTTGACTATATCCCCCTGTAGTAGTAAATGTGTAGAGTGTTGTGTGAAGTGGGAATCTTCACCCTCCAGTGATCTTTTCATGATTGAAACCTCTGACACTGATCCGGTGCCAGCAGGTGTTCTCCTACAACTAGTCGTCCTGTCCAATTCAATGATTCAAAAAGAAAGTTTCCTTGTCAATGTTCAAAATGAGACACAGAGAGAAGTCGTGATTCCAGTGTGGAAAGTAATGGGCCGTTTACATCCTGTGGACCCTGTTATTTCGGTCTCAGAGGACTTGAATACCCCTAAGAGTCTAGACATGCGTCTATTGAACTTTAGTGATTCCCCTGTTCCAGAAGCGTGGAAAACCAGGTTATGTCAAAAGTTGGTGGAAAGAGTTCATGCTTTCCCCATGCATGAATAGGATGTGGGATTAGCCCAGGGCGTGGATCACCAGATTAGATTAACAGATTCCTGGCCTTTACGTGAGCGTTCGCGCCGCATAGCCCCTGCTGATATTGAAGGTTTCAGGAGACACCTTCAAGAGCTGTTAGCAACTGAAATCATTAAAGAGTCGAGAAGCTTGTAAGAAATTAGGTAATATATAGATGTGTATTGATTACCGTACACTAAATAGACGAACTGTGCCCTATCAGTATACCACTCCGCGCATTGATGATGCATTGGACTGTCTGTCGGGAAGTAAGTGGTTCTCCGTACTGGATCTGAGAAGCGGCTATTATCAAATTGCAATGGCTGAAAAAGACAAAGAAAAGGCCGCGTTCATATGCCCATCAGGCTTCTATCAATTCAAAAGGATGACACAGGGTATCACGGGGGCTCCTGCCACTTTCCAACATTTGATGGAAAAGGTAGTGGAGGATATGTTTTGGTGTACTTGGATGATCTGATCCTCTTCGGAAAGACATTGGAGGAGCATGAAGAATGACTTCTACGTGTAATTGATCGGTTGGCGGAAGCAGGATTAAAAGTTTCCCTAGACAAGTGCCAATTCTGCCAAACCAAGATGTCCTACCTTGGGCACATCATTTCTGCAGAAGGAGTGGTGACTAACCCTAAAAAGTTGAGGCTGTTAAGGCCTGGCTAAAACCAATGGACTTGAAGGGTTTGAGATTGTTTCTTGGCTTCTGCTGATATTACCAAAGGTTCATTGCGAACTATTCCACCATAGTGAGACCTCTGATGGAACTGACGAAAGGGTATGCGCCTACCCAATGTAAATACAAGCTCACTACAAGCGACCAGCTCGACTTTAAGGAGTCAGAACCATTTGGAGAGAGATGGGACATGTCTTGTTCGGACGCTTTCAATAAAATTATTCACTGCCTTTCCCATGCTCCAGTCTTGGCGTTTGCCAACCCTGATAAGCCGTATGTACTGCAAGTTGATGCGATTTTCAAGGGTTCTTGGGGCAGTTCTATACCAGGAACACCTAGAAGGTTTAAAACCCGTGGCTTTTGCCAGTAGGAAAATTTCATCTTCGGAGAAGAACTACCCGATTCATCAGTTCTTGACTTTGAAGTGGGCAGTCGTGGACAAGTTTCATGACTATCTATATGGGGCTAAGTTTACAGTTCGCACAGACAACAACCCTCTAACTTATGTGCTGACCACTGCAAAGCTGAATGCTACTGGGCATAGGTGGCTTACAGCCTTAGCAACATATGAATTTAACATCCATCTCACGGAAGCCACCCGAGGGTGATTGTGTTGGTGATTGGGAAGATATCCCCTCACCTGGGGTGAAAGCCATCTGCAGGCGGGTGGAAGTTGAAACAGTGGAGGTGTCGCCTCAGTATGCAATTGAGCTGGGTGCATTGCCAGAGTGTATACCTCGTGCTTATGCCCATCCTGTACACTCGAATAGTGAAGGTCTGGAGACAATGACCAAACAGGACATTAGACAGGCACTTATAGATTATTTGTGTGTTAGACCAGTGATTAAATCTGTTAAGCACAGTAAGTAGCTGGAGGACAAGAGGTTGCCACCTGAAGTGATGTTGTTAAAGAGAGAACAGAACAGACTAGTGTTCCGAGATGGACTGTTGCATCAAATAAGCAAAAAGCCCTCAGGAGTAGAAATCAAACGGTTAGTTTTGCCATCCAGATACGTACCTATCGTCCTAAAGTCATTGCATGATAACATGGTACACTTGGGACAAGAGTGGACAACTGATTTAATAAGAACCTGAGTTTTCTGTCCCAAAATATCTGGTGAGATTGAAAGGTTTGTACAGAATTGTGGGGCAAGTATCGCACGCAAAAATCCAGTGCAGAGGGCACCTTTGCACCAGATAAGTAGTGGGGCTATGGACCGAGTCTGTATTGACTTTTTGTCTCTTGAGCCTGACAGTAGAGGAATGAATAGCATACTTGTAGTGACTGATCATTTCACTAGATATGCTCAAGCATTTCCAACCAAGAATCAAAAAGCCTTGACCGTTGCTAAGATACTGGTCAAGATGTTCTTTGTCCACTATGGACTACCAGCAAGGATCCACTCAGATCAAGGGCGTGATTCGGTTGATAAAAGAACGGTATACGAAAATCTAGGACAACACTGTATCATCCACAAGGTGATCCACAACCCGAGAAATTCAATAGAACACTCCTGTCATTGCTTGGAACGTTGAGACGTACTACTATGGTGATATATTTTTAGGCTGATATTGTTGACTTTATTTCTTTAGTATTTAAAGAAAGTTTATGTAGGTCTATTTGCATTTCTATTAGCTTTCATCCTCATGTTTAGCACATATTAACGCCTAATACAAATACCATTAGATTCTATTCACACTAAGTATAAATGGTTTTAATACAATGATACTTGGATACTTGGTCCATGCATATACAGATGGGGCAGTTAAAAATGTGCGTCTGCGGGACAGGAATCTCATGGAACGCATGACCATAGATGTACAGGGTGGACAGGCAAAAGAAGATTGTTTCTGAGTCTTTTAAGGAACTTTGTTGCCAATTCATGCAGCACAAGGAAATACTGGCACAGAGGCATGCTGCTGCAGCTGCTGTGCCAGGGACTGTACAGACAACGCAGTGCCCGGTGCAAGACAGCTGCAACAGGAATTGCAGCAGGTTTACTTGTGCAACATGTCAGAAATTCACCTGTGCCAAATGCAGGGACGACGGACACTGGGTCTGCAAACACTGTAAAGTTTGTAAAAAGACTTTAAAATAAAACAGACTTGTATATCCATATATTGTGAATGTGTGTCTTTTGTATAAATACGGCAAGCATTTCTGAAGGTTTCCATGTCACACACGAAGGTTCAGCCTGCCTTGGTTTAGGCTAACAAATGCAGATGTGCCAGGCCTCACAGGTAATGGGTGTGTTTGCACAACAAAAGCAGGAGAACAATGGAGCAGCAGGGGTGCTAGTGGGTGTTAGGTCCAGGGAATTTATGCAAATTTGCACAGGGTTAGTAAATCAAGTGTTAAAGTCGTTTAGTCATTAAAGTCGTTTTAGTCGTTTAAAGTCATTATAATGCATGTTTTAAAAGTAATATTTAGATAATAAAGTCAACAGTAGTTGTGAGATTTCCAAAAGAAAGTTAAGAATATTGACTTTTTAATATTATTATACTCATGCAATATAAAGATTAAGTCGTATGCCAATGACGCATTTTTATTAATACATTCATTTATACACAAAAATGCCTACTATTTTTACTCACGTTTTAACTCATTTTTACTCATAGTGTTGAGTATATATTGTCACGTTTCGGGGTGTGAGGCATAAACGCAGCGGTCCAGGTGTTTTAAAGGAAATTATGTTTTATTAATGACAAACAGGGAAATCAAATAAACAACTATACTTTATAAGTAAAACAAAACCAAAACACAAATAAAGACATGAAACAGACGAACTAAACTGGATAGACATTTACCACGTTAAATCAACAGATGCAAGACCAGAAACTCAACGAAACCAAACTATTTATAATAAAACTAATGACCAACTCGGTTCAGGTGAGCGCCCACGTCACCTGACCGAGATGTAACTTGGGAAATGAAGTTAAACAAAACAAACTACAATACACTTTGGCGCCCTCTAGGGGTTATCCCTGACATATATACTGTATATATATATGTGTGTGTGTATATATATATATTACCTGTGACTTCACGCGCGGCTCTGCTTCCGAAAATGCACGCGACTTTTGTCAGAACCCAAAGAAGAAACTTGGTGTTAAATTCTGAACAAATAGGCACAGTTCTTAATATATAATATAATATAATATAATATAATATAATATAATATAATATAATATAATATAATATAATATAATATAATATATGTAAGAACTGTGTCTATGTGTTCAGAATTTATTGTGGCTGTCTTAACACAATCACTAAGGTACATAGACTATACTATACATTGCAGACTTATGACATTGTGAGTTCAGACAGAATGATTATACGTACAGTATAATGTGCTCAGGCAGAGTTCTTCCATGTGCCCCCTGGTGGGAATTCTGTGAAGTACAACACTTGGATGTAAATTGCAAGGCGCGAACTCCCAGAAGAGCGCGGCACTTAGCGCTCATTTTTAAATGCCCCATCTGTAATGCAAGGTTAATGTGTTAAATAAATGACACAGGGCATGAAACTATATTTATTTCTACATTTTTTAAAATCCTAACTGGATCTTTCCGGGCAGCTCTCTCTGCCTCACACACAGTCTGCATATACTGTACGTATACATGCGCATATACACACATCCTCCCCTCCTATTTTTATCGCAACACATTCTTAAGAGACACACACTTCGGAATATACTGTATGTATATCCGGGAGATAAGGCAGTAAATTTGAGTAAAATCGCAGGCGTTGCTTATCCTGTGCAAATGCGCCGCACGAAACTCAGATGTGAGGGGGTCATTTCTAAATCACATGAGATCCGCAGATAATAATACTTATCCCATGTGAATAGTACATTAGGCCATCATATTGTCACCTGTAGCAGAATACATGATGTGCTGTTATGAATTTGACACCAATAATCAGGCTGGCAAAAATGACAACAAAACGGGGTTATACACAAACCCACTGGAACATGTTAAAAGCAGGTGAAAAGCAAGAAATAAACCAGATCTCTAAAGTAAGACTGAGGTCTGTGAATTGAAGAAGCTGCTGTGCTATTAAATAATGATAATTAATATGTAATGAGGCAATGAATGCATATTCTTGTACACATGCTGGCCTTCTTCACTTCTTAGTGCAGTCTTATGCAAAAGTTTGGGCACCCCTTGATAAATAACAGATTTTGGTAAATTTTTTTTTATTGAAAAGATGTTAAAACAGTCTCTCTTGGAAATGGAACAAATGCACAATATTTTCATTTAGTAACATCACATAGAACCATTTACAGGTGATCTAAACCCAGTCACTCATGTAGAGGATGGGAACAGCACTTTCCTGCTGAAACAAAACCCTGCAAACATCACCTGCCATGTAGGAAATTATGTCAGTAACACACAAAATTCTATTCCATTATTTCTCCTCCACTAATGTCTTTGTGATTTTTTTTAACAATGAACTGAATATTAATAACATCTTTCATATTAATACAGTACCATGATAGAAACAAATGACACTTAACATCACATTTATACACAGAAAAATAATGTAGGGAAATTTGGAAGCAGATTGTGATTATTGAACCTGAAGGGGAAAAATCACTGACAGTGGGATCATACAAACTGTGCATTTATTTAGCATCAACAGATAATGTGTTCAAAACATTTACAGTCACAGATATGAATAAGTGCTAAACAGCATAGAAGAAAATGCTTATTTGTTGCTCATTGAAGCTGTGAATCCAATGAAACCCGGGATGTGTGCAGAGTTTTCGAGGGGCCGCGGCTCTTATCAGATAAAGGGCAGACCCTCCTCAAATCTTTAATTATCACATTATTATCATCCCCACAGTCCTGTAAGATCTTCCATAGGGAATAAAAAAGACACCATGGTAACAATGTGTGTGTGTGTGTGTGTGTGTGTGTGTGTGTGTGTGTGTGTGTGTGTGTGTGTGTTCAAATCAATCTGGGCCTTAATTTCCTGTAGGACTTTATCAGTCTCTCACATAGTTGTGGACCAATTTTGGGCCATTCACTTATACCCAGCTCTCTCAGTGCCCCACCACAGCAGCATCTTATGGGATCAGCATCCTTGTACACAACCGCTTCGTGCGTGTCATTCTGTATGCAGATGTTTCTGTGGTGTGTATTTAAGATGCTGTAGAGTATAGCAAGTGTCATGAGTCTAGCTGGTGGTAGTGGCTAGACGGGCTGATGTTGCCGTGGGCATATATGGCAGGCATGTATGCAGAGGGGTTTTAAACAGTAAGAGTCTTTATTTGAAAGACAAACTCAAACATTGAAACAAACCAACAAAGGAACCAAAACAACAAACGTAAATTAAAACTAGGGCTCAGGAAAAACACAACAGGAAAGGAGCTGACCACAGGGAACCGAGAGCTGACCACAGGGAACCGAGAGCTGACCACAGGGGAACCGAGAGCTGACCACAGGAGAACCGAGAGCTGACCACAAGGGACTGAGGATGAGGAAACATGGAGCTGGAGCTAACTAAAGATACATAGGGGAACTAGAGACAAGACGTGGCGGGAACTAGAGATGGGGACAGGACTGGAAAGACAGGACTGGAGACTAGATACAGGACTAGGGATACAGACTAGAGACAGGACCAGGGGCACAGAGACTAGAGACAGGACTGGTTAGTTGAGTTAGTAGCTACACGGAATATGGAGACACTGGATGCTGACCTAACCGGGTTAGTATCTAATGGAGTTAGTATTGACCTAAAAAGGAAACAGAACACAAAGAAAGGCACAAATGAGGCTATTCCAAGCTACTAGTGACCAGAACCACTAGCAGTCAATTCTACTAGAGGATAGCCTACTGGAGGCTAACCCTACTAGCCGTCAAGGCCTACTAGCGGCTAACCCTGCTAGCGGCTAACCCTGCTAACGGCTAAGCCCTCATGTGGCTACACATTCAACAAACAAACACCAACAATGCTCGACCCAGTTTCCCAGAACAAACTGCTATTTATAGAAGCTTTAATGAGCCACCTCAGTTCAGGTGAGAACTCATCACCTGACTGAGGTGTCTTCTGGGAAACTGAGTCGACCAACAGAAACTACAGACAGACAGAAACAGTGACCTCTAGTGGAGGTTACTAACAGCAAGTGAGCTGAACGATTTAATTTAGATATTGTCATTGTCAAGGAAGAGGTTTAATTTAGAGGCAAAGCTCTATCGTTTCTGCCTGAGTAGAAATGGACATCAAATGTAGGAGTTTTGTTGAGGGAAGTGCAAACAGAGCACGGAGTAGGGAGCAAGTGAAGTGAAGTAGATTTCGGAATGGAATGCTGATCATCATTTGGAACACCCTGCGAAGTCACCAGCACACACATCACTTCCTCTATGCGTTACCATGGTAACATAAGCCCTCATATACCTGTCGCTGCTGCTGTGAAAATTTCACACTACTGACATTAAATATTAAATATTTATTGAAACAAAAACTAATACCATTATAAAACACATGATATTGAAACATGTATAACTTGTAAATAAATTATTGATTAATAATAATTGATTCAAAATTGACAGAGATTTCTATTTTTTTTACAGATTACTAGCCTATATAATACTAAAGATTTCTTGATTAAATAAAAATGACATTATATATATTGTGACATCGTCCTCAATAATGATGCTAATAAATAAATTAGCAAGCTTTTTCAAGCTCAATTTTTATTCACGCTCCATTGAGACACAATGACTTATGGGAAATTTTTCATTCTCTTTTCCGGTGAAGTGAAGACCTGTTGTTCAGTTGTTCCCTACAACGTTCGCAGTTCCATTTAACTGAACATTTTCGTTCCCTGTGGTTTAGAATCACACTTATCATGGCTGAACACCCTGTGAAGTATACTTCGCAGGGCACTTCAGGCCGATCAGAATGCACCTCTTGTTTATGGTTTCCTATACAGGACTTCAGCTTCAGTTGGGATCTCATGTCTGATCTGTCCTTAAAATCTGCAAATTTACCTTGCCTACTGTCCTTCAAACCTGATACAACCTTCTTTTTCCACTCGTCTTTTTCCTTTGGATAGACTGATTTGTAGCCTCTAAGAAGCTTCACAGATAATGACATTTAACTAATTGGCACTTTATCCAAATTGGCATTGCTAATGATAATTTCTGCCACCCTCTGTCACGGAAACACCAGGCTCCACCCTCAATCTCCGTTCACCATCACCCGAGTTCTGAGCACACACCTCATTCACATTAGCACTACACCATAAATACACCTCACTTCCCCACAATCAGCATCTAACCTCGATCACGGAAACAGACTCCGCACCGTACCTGATCACAGAAGCTATGTTCGTGTCTTGTCTCGTCCCCAAACTCCTCGTCTCTTCGCCGAATTCCCCATCGTGTCTCCTGCAACTCCGTCTCGTATCCTGTGTCGTCTTTGCTGATTGTTCCACGTCGTCATTGTCTCCACGCTTCCACCAGCTCCTTCAGCCACGCAGATAAGACTTTCCCGTTGTACTTCCTTAAGTGTTCTCATTATTCAACAAACTGCTAATAAACACCCGTTCAGGTTTAATAAGATCATTGTCTGAGTCTGTGTCTCCATAACACCCTCCTTTTCCATGAAAAAAATAAATTTTTATTAACACGGGGTATTGATCTCTTCCTAATGTTTCCTTCATAGCTTCCCACCTGCAAGGAGTTGCCAAATTATATACTGTGAAATCAATTGTCAGGGATAACCCCTAGAGGGCGCCAAAGCGCCCTATGACTTTGTGTTGTAGTTTTGTTTCGTTTTACTTCATTTCCCAGTTTGCACCTCAGTCAGGTGACGTGGGCGCTTACTTTCTTTATAAATAGAGTGTTTTGAGTTCATGTATTTGTCTTGCATCTGTTGATTTCACCCCATAAATGTCTAAGTTTTAGTTCGTGTTTCCTGTGCTCGTTATGCGTGTTTGGTTTGTTTTATTCTTAAAGTACATTTGTTTGTTTAATTTCCTTGTTTACTCTTAATAAAAACATCGTTCCTTTGAAACACCTTGGACCTCTGCGTTTATGCCTCGAACCCTTAAACGTGACATCAATAGCTGATTCTTTACATCTTCGTCTGCTGTAATTTTCTACAAGGACAAATTCTTTATTGTCATTTTTTTTCTGCTCCTTTAAATAAATTATCTACATTTTATATGTTTTGTTCTTGACTTGTTCTTTACAGTTGATTGCATAGACAATAAATAAAATCATCTCCACTGTTATTACTATTTTACATTCTTTTCTTTGATTCACTTCTACTGATGGCATTTTGGTCTGCTTCTAGCTTTTGTTGACTGCTTTAACTTGCTTTAATTTCCATTACTTTCTTCCTGACTATCTTATTTTGACCACCACAATTGCAGAATTTTTTTTGCACATTACCCACACGCATTTAGCTTCGTTCTTCTCCACATTTGGGACTAGGGCTGAAATGATTCCTCAAGTAACTCGAGTAATTCGATTACAAAAAATGATTGAGGGAAATTATTTGTTTGGCGTGACAGAGCTTGCTTCCAGGTGCAAGCCGCCAGTAAACACAGACAAAGAAGAAGCACTTACCTCACCCACAAAGCGGAAGGAGACGCAAACAGTTAGCTGTGTATTCATTTGAAGAAACGTGCTGTTGCGGGCTGAAAAATGGAAGGGGGCGATAAAAATATATTACAATGTATTTTAATGTGTGCCTTACTTTTTTTGATACTTAAAGTCATTTGAAATCCTTTTTTTTTTTTTTTAGTTTTTTCATCTGAGAAAAGGCTTTAAAATAAGAATGTATGGCTGTAACGCACTTAGTTAATCTCAGTCAACTTTAAGCTATTCCTTGTATTGTGAATAATGACAATGTTTATTTTTCATAAAATGCTGTTTTCATTAAAAAAATTAAATGTAATTTTTCTAAAAAGAAAACCAATTAATCTTTTCCTGTACATTTTATCCGATTACTCGATTAATCAATTACATTTCTTGTAAAATACTCGATTACTAAAATATTCAATAGCTACAGCCCTATTTGGGACACTTTTGTTTTCCCTTGCAAACCACTGCTGTATGTAGATACCTATGGCATTTGTAATAGCAAAGCAGCAGAGGGATAGATGGTCTAACTGGGAAGCTCAAACATCTGATTTTAACTTTAGCAACCAGTTTATTTTATTAACCTCTCATCCCTGATAATCTGTTTGAGGTTTTTTCAAACCTTCATCATATCTAACCTACCTGAATATAGATAAGGAATGTGTGCTGGAACTGAAGGCAAGCAAGAAAGAAACCAGTTATCTATGTACAGTGGAACCTTGGATTAGTTCCGGAACGGACTAAAAATATAAAGTAAAAATAAAAAAATTAACCTGCACTATACCTTTCCGAAAAGTCTAAATAAATCCAGACAGATAAGTGTTTCTGACAGTGTCTGCTGTGTAAGTGTAGCAGGCGCTATGTGTGTGTATGTGTGTTTGTGCGCGCAGGCGCTGTGTGTGTGTGTATGTGTTTGTGCGCGCAGGCACTGTGTATGTGTGTTTGTGTATGTGTGTGAAGCTAAAGTAAGAGGAGAGGAGGAATCAGACCCTCCGCTCTCCCTCTTCTCACCTTACACAGTAACCCTTCCCTCGCCTATTTGATTTACACACACACACACACACACACACACACACACACACACACACACACACACACACACACTAATGGAAACACTGTTTTATTGGGAAAATTAACAAAAAACATCGCTAATGACACTCGAGTGAGCGCACACTAACGGAATCACTGCTGTAAAGTAAAAATAAAACTTATTAACCTACACTTTACCTTTGAAAAGATTCGCGACAGAGCAGTGTTTCCATTAAGAGTGTGTGTGAAGGTGAGAGGAGGATGAGTGTGCGTGTGAAGGCAAGAGGAGGAGGGGTGTGTGTGAAGGGGCACGGAGTCCAATGACGCGCACACACACACACACTGGTTTAGTGCAGGCTGATACAGAGAGAGGGAAGGAGAGAAAATGGATCTTTAACCTCTCTAATGAGACTTTCTTTTGCTTTACACAAGCTCAAACACGTGTTATAAAAAACACACCGATACGCCCACACACGTGGTCACAGTGTTATAGTAAACAGTACACATGTGCACGGATGTTGATTATGCCATTTCTGTACGGCAAAACTCTCTACCTAACTTATAGAGATGTACAAAGAAATAAAATTTTGTAAAGTTGAGTATCTTATGCCTTGTTTAAACTAAGTTGTACTTTTTTCAAAGTCTACTTGGCTTTTTTTTGGAAGTACGCCATGCTGTGCATTACCATCATTTCTGTATCTTCTGCGTACTCTATACACTGTCGTGTGGATTAATGTTGAGTGATGCATGTAGCCACGCCCACCTCAAGGAAAAAAAAGGCGTATATTCATCCAATAATGTATTAGATGCTGTGACTTAATCTGGCACATGACTGCTCATAACATCCTGATTTCATTTATGGCCCAGGTTTATAGTTTAACGTCATACAAATAAATAGTTTTATTCAATTCTGTTCAGCCAGTATTGTGTGATGCTGTGAGAAAATCTGGCTGAACAGACATACAGACAGACATGCAGACAATTTTTTTTTAGACTGATTTCTGGACCTCTGATGTATGAAACGTAAAGATATTACTGCAAGAGTGATTTCTGACCAAAGTACGCTTGAGGAAGATGTTTTCTAAGTCAAGACAACTGAACCACAATTTACTGACTGCATGTGTGAAGATTTTTCACTTACATGTCAAGGAACCTAGGTGTGGCAAATTGAAATACTTTCAGTAAATAACAAAAGACATTTATTACATTATAAAAAAAAAAGTTTATTGTCCAACTCCGGATAAACTAGAAAGTTTTTGTTAATGTACTAGATGATTCCTATGGTGAGTTTCTTGTTGTCTTCCATTCCTTTCTTTATTTCTGTCTAGTACCTTACACACAGGAAGTGGGAGGTTTTAACAATAACTATAGAACTGCCTCTATTTCTCAGTAAAGGTTTATCATCATTCATAAACAAGATCTCTAAAGCAACTGCAGAAAGAAGACTCTGGATAAAATGAGGACATGGGTCATCTTTGGAATAATGTGGATTTTCACCCAAACTGCCATGGGTAGGTTTTATCTTCTTAAAATGCTCAATTAATTTATTACTTAGTTTAACGAAGAGAGTTCACTACCTGCATTCCAAAAGCATAAAATATTTTATAAAGATCAGCACAGTGGAATGTAGGGATGAGTGATCTGACAGAATGTTATATCACAATACTTAAAGACAATATGAGACTACAATATGATTGTACACTATGCTATACATATCACAATAACCAAATTTTTTACCACTTCTACAAACAAGTGAAAAGGCAAAATGAGAAGAGACACACAGCTGCTGTAACACAGACACACAGAGAGTGAGAGAGAGATAGAGAGATGTGCACTTATTTTTTCACTTTGATTTCTTTACTGAATGCTGTAACACAGTACTGAATCCAGCTCTCCTGTAATAATGGAGTGTCACTCATTACAGGATAAAGTGGTGTGTTATTACTGAACCCCTAAAGGAGGCATCACTAAATGCCGAACTGCGGTCTAGATCCAGATCGAGTGACAGTTCTATCCGGACCCCAATGTTTTTCAGAATAAATTAGATAATTATATACAAGTAATCTAGAACTTTTTTGCTAGTAATTTAATACTTTTTCCCTTGAGCAACCTGACGCTGCTATACGTGTCACTCAACAGAGCACCGCTAAAATAAAACAGAGGAATAGCTCAGTTGGGAAAGATTTAGATTGAAGATCTAATAATGGTTTCTCCATATTGAAATACTAATTATATATTTAGGGCAGTGCTGACTCAAATGGTTAAAGCTGTAGGTTTTCTCATGGCATGGATGCCCCGTGTGGTCTGCCTGAGATACGTGTGGTGACTTGGGACGGTTCCACTTTTTCAACGTAGACGGTCCTGGCCTCGACTGATGCTGACAACTGTTTCATTGAGGAGTTATGACTGCAGTTTCTCAATAGTTCAGAGCTGGAGTTTCCTACATTCTACCTGAGCCTCCAAAAATGAACTGGAATCCATATTAACTTAAACACATCTCCTGTTAAACTGAACTTCCAGTCTCACACAGTATGAGTGATGCAGAGCAATCCCTGATATTCGTTTTCACCTAAATGAAGATGTGTTCCCTGTTGAGTCTGGTTCCTCTCAAGGTTTCTTCCCACTGCCATCTCAGGGAGTTTTTCCTTGCCACTGTTGCCATCATCCTCTGCTTGCTCATCAGGGACAATCTAATAATTTTGATTCATACACATTCACATTTCATACAAACTTAAATAATTATTTAGATTGTATAAAGCTGCTTTGCGACAATGTCAATTGTTGAAAGCGTTATACAAATAAAATTGAATTAAATTGAAAACGTTACTGGTTTTCTGTTTGGGAGGTTCACGTCACAGCACTGCCAAGGTGCCATTGTTCAGCCCTTGAACAAGGCCCTTAATTTCGGGGTCGACAGCATCATTGATGATGCCAATAATTTTATTTTTCTCTTTGCAAGTGTTTTTGTAAATGAACTGAAACTGTAGCAACCCAGAAAAATATGTACACAAACGGCAAACTAAACTAGAATAGATTTTCTTTCCAAAAAGTTTATTGCCAGTATATTATGACAGCTTTTTTTAGTCATAATATACTGTACTAGAACATATTTTTGCTGTGTAGTTTTTCGTGCATAAGAATTATCAATGAATGTTTCAGAAATCATGCTTTATTTTTCTCTCTTGCCTTAGTGAACCCTGTTTTTGTGTGGGGAACCTGAATGTGTAAGTGTGAACAGCTGAGACATCAATAGGAGTCCTGGGGAAACTTGGGCCCATATTTACTAAGCGTCTCAGAGTAGGACATTGCTCCTAAGTGGTAAAAAATTCTCAGAATGATGCAATTTTGGTCCTACTTTCAGGAATAGGGGTAAGAGATATTTATCAAGATTCTTAAAATAGGAAATCACTCCAATCTATACCAAAATGGAGGAGAGCTAACTGGTTATGAATAGCATGGAAAGGACATTCAGGCAGAGACGCACACGAAGGAGAGACGTTTTAGTAATACAGTAACACAGAGCTCATAAAATAAACATTTGGACAAAAACTGAATACTTTTTTGCAGTATGTGACTGGTCCATAAACGAACATGACGTATGCTGTCTCTGCAGGTGACTGATACTGTATGTTTTTTTTAGGTTCAGTGAAGATGCAGTTTTAAAACAGTGACACAGCGACAGTGTTGGAAATAATAAATCAAACTCTGCTCTTACAACACCGCAGATCATGCATGGAGTCACACATTTCCCACCATGCAGCATGAAATCAACGTAAAACAACCTGCATTTATGGAGTTGTGTGTATCATCACTGGCACACACTGTAAACCCTAATGCTAAAAGTAATTAAACTGTTGAGTACTGTTAACTTAAATAATTACAATTAGTTTACATTAATAGACCTTGATGAGTATATAGAACTTTTTGCTATTTATGAGTTTGTAGAAATGACACTTTTCAAGTTAGCTGAACAAATTTGATCTTTTAAGTAACTGTAACTGTCTCCTTAAAGTTCCACCAACTTAAAATTTTTCAGCCTAGCGATTTTGTGTCTGGCATCATCAGGACAATAGAGCACTGGTGGCTCAGTGGTAGGTGCTTCGTCTGCCATGCGAAAGGCCCGGGTTTGATTCCCAGCAACTGGGTATTGATTTTTACTTTTACTTGAGTAGATTTCTGAAGAAGAAACGCTACTCTTACTCCGATACATTCGGCTACAGTCGACTCGTTACTTTTCTAAACATTTATTCGACACTTTAGTGTTCTTTGTGTTTGCCAGAGAAATGCAGCTGGTGGATCTACAACGTTATAGATCACACTATATAGGGCTGATGTCAGTTTGGGCCCTAAATACGTTGAGTGCGTTTGTGTGTGTGTGTGTGTGTGTGTGTGTGTGTGTGTGTGTGTGTGTGTGTGTGTGTGTGTGTGTGTGTGTGTGTGTGTGTGTTAACATTTGTGATGTATACGTGTGTAGAATAGGATGCAGATGCTGGAAAAAAAAGCATCACAGTATGATGCATGATCAATGTGATGTGATGTCACTGAACGTGATAGTGGAGCATATACCATCTGCGTCAAGTGAGGATGATGTCAGTAGCAGTGATGATGAATGGCTGCCAGAAAAGGGGGAAGGATCAGGATTAGTCAATGATAGCAGTAATGATAGTGGATCTGAGGATGAGGATGCTGAGGGAGCTGTGGGTGGTGAGGTAGCTGAAGATGGTGAGGGGGCTGAGGATATAATACCAGACAGAGCTCTGGGACAGAATAAGTTCAGAAATGCCTGGAAAACCAAAGACAACCAGTTTGAGGGTGACTTGCCTCATTTTCTAGGGGAAACGAAAAAAATGTGCAAACATAAAGTAGGGACAGCAGTGTATAAATACAAAAGAAAAAGAAAAAAACTAACATTATTGAGAACAAATATTTATACACTGTACAGTACTACGATAGTAGTCTAATAACAGCAGAGAGAAAAGACTTTCGATATTGCTCCTTCAGACACTTAGAACGTAACAGTCTGTACTGAAGGAGCTGCTCAGAAATGAAACTGTTTCATACAGCGAGTGAGAGTCATTCTCCAGCAATGTTTATAGCTTAGCTACCATCCTCCTTTCTCCCACCTCCTGTACAGTGTCCAGGGGAATAGAGTCTGCAGTAGACATGCTGCTGCACCAGGAAACTACTCCATAGAGGATGAAGCTGAGTCTGCTCTGTCCATTACTATAAATTGCATCTGTCTTGTCTGTCCAGTCCAGTTTGCTGTGTTGGCATTTATAAGAGGCCACTCTCTCAATGTCCTTTCCCTGAATGTTAACTGGTGATAGTAAAAGGTGTTTGAGCCAGAGGAAATTCACCAGTTCTTTGGTCTTCCCCGCTTGTATCTGGAGGCAGTTCCGTTGGCACCAGTCCACAAAGTTCTGAATCAGTCCTCTGTACTCCCTATCATCATCCTCCGTGATCAGACCGATGATGGCAGAGTCATCAGAGAACTTCTGCAGGTGACAGCTTGCTGAGCTGAACAAGTCTCTAGTGTAGACAGTGAAGAGGAACGGAGCCAGGGCTGTCTGATTATTGCAGACAATCATGTCAGACTGATATTCGCGAGTCCTCACATACTATGGTCAATTTGTGAGGTAATCCAGTATCCATGTCAACAGATGATGGACCAATCCCATGTACTTTAGCTTATCCTTCAGAAGCACAGGTTAGATGATGTTAAAAGCACTCAATAAATCAAAAACATGACTCTCACTGTGCTCCCATTTCCAGGTGTGAGAAAGCTCTATTAAGGAGGAAGATGAAAGCCTCTTACATTCCAATGTCAGTATAGGCAAACTGAAGTGGATTCATTGATGGGCTCACCAGGGGTCAGAGATGGGCAAGCACCAGCCTCTTAAATGTGCTGAAGTATAAGCAGTGCTTTGTTGTCTCTGATGTGGCATGAAACATACTGGGTAAAAGTGGAGGACAGAGGGGCATAATTAAACTCTCCAGAAATAAGGAGAAGGGCATTTGGACTCTGTTAACAGTCTGTTAACAACAGAATGCAGAACATTGGATGCCGATTCACCCTCAGAGTGGGGAATATATGCAGCTATCGTGATAACGTGAGAATTCCACAGCAGATAGTACAGTCTCATGCTAATGGTTAACAGCTCGATGTCCTTACAGCAGATTTACCCTTTAATGTTGATACTGTATATATGATTCAGAAATACTGCCAGTCCTCCTCCTCTTACCGCTCTCCATCATTCTGTCCACGCAAAGTAGTTGAAATCGTTCCAGAGCCACAGTTGTATCTGACGTTAGCTTGGTTAGCCATGACTCCGTAAACATGCTACACTCTCGGAATTCCCTCTGATGCTGGTAGACCCACTAGTACGTCCATCTTGTTAGGTAGAGATCTTACATTCTTCATAATTGGTTTGTAACATCTTCTTTTGGCCCGACACAGAGCACCAGATTAGTTCCCCCATCTTCTCCTTTTCTGGAGTAGCACCGCCATGCTGCTAAATGGTAACAGCTAATCGCTGGGGTAAACAATAGGACCGTGCCTGTGAACAGTGGTCCCAGATACGACCGTAAACAAAGTCCAAAAAGTAGGAAAAGCAGAACAAACATGGTGACTTTGATGTCCACAGTGCAGTTCACATTCACACATATACTCGAAAAGTAAAACACAAAGTGCCGGAAAAACTAGAAAAATAAGTAAAAAAAGGTTCAAACTTAACAGGAACTGCTGCAATTTAATATAAATACATAAAATGAACATACCTGTATACTGTAAATACAGTTATAGTAATGTGTGTGCCATGGATGATGCCCACAACTGAATGCAGTTTGCTTTGTCATTGATTTCACGCTATGTGTTGGTGAAATGTACTGTATTAATCTGCGCATGATCTGTGGTGCTGTAAGAGCAAAGTTTGATTTATTATTTCCGACATTGTAGTTGTGTCACCATTTCAAAGCTTCACGTTCTATGGCATTAAAGCCTGTACAGTATCAGTCACTGCAGAGACAGCATACAACATGTTTGTTAATCAACCAGTTGCATACCACATGCAATGTTTTTAAAAAAAATAATTAAATTTTTGTCCAAATGTATCTTGTATGAGCTTTGTGTCACTTAGTGTTACTAGAACATCACTCTTCCACTCGCATCTCTCTCTGAATGCCATTTCCTCGCTAATCCTAACCAGTTAGGACACCTCCAGAGCTATCATACATTTTCGAGGTAATAGAAGTGATTTCATGTTTTAAAAATGTTGATGAATTGCACTTACTCCTACTCCTAAAAGTAGGACCAAAATTACGTTCCCCCCCTCTGAGCATTTTATATCTATTAGATGTCTAAACTGTGTATATTGTAGATGTCTATGGCTGTCTAATAGCTCAGTGACATGTTGGCAGTTACACATTAGTGCAGTAAGTGAATGAATGCAATGTATTGTAATGTATTGTTTGTTAGTAATTATGCACTTCCTAACATACCTCTAAATTTCCTCCCACTGCTCCCATGCAGCAGTGGACAAATGACATACTTGACATTATGTTGCAGACAAATTAACTGTCAGGTTAACTGTCAGGATTATTTTTTCTGAGACTAGGTCACATTTCCTTATTTAGAATTTTTCCAACAGTTCTAGTGAATTATAGGGATCGGTGAAGTCAGGGTTCCTCCTATTGCTCCGTACTCTGTAGCAGAGAAAGTGATGATCACCATGCTGTTCCTTAACGAAAGCCACATCACCATTTTGCAGAATTTAACATCTGTCTTTTTCTTTCTTGGATATAAAAGGCTGCAACATCTTGTTGGGGTCCAGAATAAATGTCAACAGGTACAGGGGGAGACAGTTTTCCTTGATGAGTTTGATAACCAAATTGAGAGAATACATAATTTGTATAAACATCATGGAGAAAACACAATTAAATTCTTTTTTTTTATATATTGACTGTAACCTACCTGGTAGATGCACAATGAATTCTCAGATATTTGTGGATTTTGTCTGTAATTTGCTATATGGAAATGATTTGACCAAAGTGGCGACTTCCTGCTAAAACTGTGGCGCCACCTAGTGCACCGAAGGAATAGGAATGTTTTAGACGTCTGTTAGAGCTCTATTTGTAGATGTGTAATAGATGGATAGATAATATCTGATAGACGACTATAGACATCTACAGGAAAATAGCCGTCACATAAATGTCTAATACAGGGGTCGGGAACTTTTTTGGCTGAGAGAGCCATGAATGCCACATATTTTAAAATGTAAATCCGTGAGAGCCATACAATACGTTTAAAACTAAATACAAGTAAATGTTTGCATTTTATGTAAGATAAACACTTTTAAAGTACAATAAGTCTCTGAATTCTTTTTAATAACGTTGCAATCACTCTGAACTGGGACAAATGGCTTACGTCTGTTGACTCATCCAAAGCGAGAGAAAAGATTGGTGCTGCATTTATGTCCTTCACTTGTGTTGCCTCAATTTGATTTGCCATCATGATGGTACGATTGTGAACAGTTCTTGCCGACGGAGGCATGTCTTTTATTCATTTGATTATCTTGTCTTTATCCGAAAAGTCATCAAAATGTTAATTGGCAACATCAAGCGTGAATGTTTTGGCATACTCCCCATCTGTGAATGGCTTTCCGTTTCTCACAATTCCTAAAGCTCCAGCAAAGCTAGCTGAATTCCAGTCATCATGTTGGGTCCAAACACAGTCAGAGATGCTGCTGACTAGCTTGCACTCTGCACAGTAGCTCTTGACATGCTTTCTTCCTGCTGTTCCCCGCAGGATTTTTCGATGCAAATGTAGTATAGCGTGTGTCGAAGTGCCGCTTTATATTTGACCGTTTCATCAACGCAATTTTATCATTGATTATTAGACACACAGCAGAACCTGCTCTCTCCACAAAGGCGAATTCCTTTGTCCATTCCTGCTGAAAAGTATGATACCCCTCATCCTTTTACTTTTAGACATCTTCTTCGATAAAAGGATTTCTGCAATTAGCTAACTGACTACTTGATTAAAAGGAGGAAAGTTCATTTCCTGACCTCACAACGGTCGGTGTACGTTACGCATTATACAATAAAAATTTGGTGTTGTCCTGGAGGACAGCTGTGATTGGCTCCAGCTACCCGCAATTATGAACATGAGCGGTATGAAATGAATGGATTGAAATACATAAGAATGTTTTATATTTTTAATGTTTATTTATTTTTTCTTATTAAAGATTTGCCTGCGAACCAAATGCAGCCATCAAATAAGCCACATCTGGCTCGCGAGCCATAGGTTCCCGACCCCTGGTCTAATAGATGTGGTCATGTCAAGAGCGGATGCAAAATCAAACTCCGTTTTGATTTGGGGAAATCATCCATGGCACACACATTAAAGTAATTGTGTATATATATATATATATATATATATATATATATATATATATATATATATATATATATATATATATATATGTATTTATTTTAGTTTTGGATATCCCTTGTTATGACCAGCACTTCATTAACACATCAAAATTGACATCTACTTACCTTTTATTTTTAAAGTTAAGAGTAGTGAAGAATTTTGCTTTAATTACTTTTTTTACAGTTTATATATTTAAATATATTTTTACATCTCGAAAAACTTCACCCTTCTGCATTACTGATTGTATCCAGCAGGTGGAAGTAATGCACCTAAAAGTTGCCTGCCAAACAGGATCCTTGAACTGAAAGCATTACCGATCTCGTCCAGTGAGTGGCAGTAATGCACCTAACAGCTGGATGCTAACCGCTTAAAACGTGTAATAACGTGTAATCGGGTTACATATGTGTTGTTAAACACTCATGGAGAGAATTACTGAGTTTTAAAACATAAAGACATTCGGTTTGTACTCGGATTTCGCCCTGTCTGTATTTTGGCGCTGGAAGACTGACCCGGAAGTGTGAGTCACTTGGTCTGTTCACGATATCTCTCAGAATGTTGGTGAGATTTTCACCCATGTCTCTTTTGTGGCTCAATATGTTATAATATCAGTGTGTAATAATATTAATAAAGTTCCTGATGATGTTTTTCTCCGCAGGTTTGCTGTTTCAGGATCCTGTTGTCTGTAGATTTACTGAGAGTCATAATCAGTGTTCTGTAGCTCTGAGACAACAACTGCACCTGCAAATACCCCTGGAGGATCAGTTTAACCTGGATATCACAGACAAGATATTTAACACTCGTATCATTTTAAAATATAGAAAAACCCAAAGTAACCCACCAACACCAAATATCCCAGGATGACAGTTTGTTAATGATAATAAAACTCTGATACTAACCAGTGCAGAGAGAAGAGACTCTGGAACATACACTTTATACACCCATGATGCAGTTGGGACTTTAGTTACATTTATTTATGCAAATGAGGCTTCATCCAATTAAATATGAACAAATGCACAAATAGCCTTTTAATAATGTTAAGCTAAAATCTGTTGTCTTTTAAGGAGCTCTCAGAATAATAGCTTTTACAAAAATGTTATTGCATAATTATTAATTGTTTAGTTGTGAAAATATTTTTGTCGTGTATTTTCATGTAAACCTAAAAATAATGAACGTTTCTGGAAAAATCTTCTACAATATAATTTTAATTAAGAAACTAAATGAACATGTAAAATGTAATTAATGCATTTCATCTAGAAATTGTGATCATCAGTCTTAGACATACTGTTAATAGAAAAAGATCATTTTGTTAAACAGTTTAAAAATACAATATAGTCTGTCTTTACTTATTGTGGTTTCTAATATTTATATATGAAACAGAGACAAAGTTTAGGGGAATATTTTGGTCATGAATGGATTTGCTCAAACTCCATTGCTGATGAACCGAGGTTCCATTGTATATAAAAATTAGTAATTACTCCCCAACACACACACAAACAATCATTAGTGATGTTGCCATGCTTCTGGCTTGTTGTTGCATTTTTGGCTTGATAATGTGTTTAGTATTTTTGTGCCTCTGTAGTAATTCATCCTGAGGTGTTTATCTCTAATCCACAGCTCAGGTGTCCTCAGTGAAAGTGTCTTTGTCAGCTGTTTGTCCCCTGGAGTCATGAAAGTGTCCTGTTCTGCTGATGGAGACAACCTCCACTTCAACTGGACTTCTGATTTAAACACACTGGAGAACAGGACCAGCACTCTCATACTGGATAAAGACCATCATGGAAAAGTCACCTGCTCTGTAGAGAATCATGTCAGCCGTGATCACATTACCACTGAACTCCACCCATGTCCTGGTGAGTCTGTCTTTTATAATAATGCTTCTATAAGCAAAAAAACCAAAGCAGCAATGTGTGACCAAATACTTTCTAAAATCTTACTGAGTGAGAACGAGTGACTTAATGACGATAAGAAAGTTAGGTCTCTAAACACATAACTAGCTAGACCTAGAAATAGTAGCAGTGTCAGTTTCTAAATATCTCTCTACATCATTGATTATTGATCTCAAATGCGACTAGGGTAACAAAATATCCTGCTTGAATAGTTTATATTATTGTTTGCATCTGATTCTGATATTTTCCTATTAATTGAGTTGATTCTGTCTTCCAAAATAACCAAAACCGTAAAACCATCCGCAAAATCATCCTGTCCTGAATAGGGT